>JBCNJP010009390.1:0-30113 GCA_039602395.1 Deinandra increscens subsp. villosa
AACACACAGATGAATAAAATAATCTACCAGTGGAAAAAAACTAATTGAAAGAGAAGTCCATGTTGTTTGTACATAATAGAAACATGATATTGGTGATGTTAGGAAACATTCTAACAGTTACATGAAACAAAACAAAATATACTTAAAGATATACATATCTTTTCAGTCCAAATAACCTGCAAGAAGGTTATGGATTTTCGTATGCAATAGTACATGTGTCGATTTTTACCCAAATTCTCTACAAACAAAACAAACACACTCATGTTCATAAATTATAAAATATGTATACAAGTGTTTACAAAATACAAAACAGTACATTGAATCTACCTCAATGGCTTTCAATACACAACACAAACCTCAGTCTACCTCTAATATGTTCTTAGGGCCTGTTTGATATGCTCCGACCCGGCCCATTAAGGGCTGACTGCTGACTCGGTCAGCAGTCCGAGTGTTTGATATGCTTACTGGTTTGCTCGGACCGAGTCTGAGTGCTTTGACCGAATTCGTTGTATATACATCTCAGACCGAATCCAACCCTAGCCACCCTCCTCCCTGAACACACACAGCTCCAACTTCCAACCCTAGCCACCCTCCTCGCTGTGCCCTCCACCGTGCACCCTCCGGCTTGCGGCCTCCGCCGTCACTCGCGATAGCCGCCGTCACTCGCGAAAGCCGCCGTCGCCCTCGTCGAAGCAGCAACGCCGCCGCCGTCGCCCTCGTCGAAGCAGCAACACCGCCCCCGTCGCCATCTGTCGCCGTCGCCATCTGTCGTTGAAATTCAACCTCCTCCGCCCCTCTTCGACAGGTAATCTTTCTGAACTGTTAGCATACCATTAATTAATCCTAAGTGATCGCAAATGGAGAAGGTAAACTCTATAACCCTAATTGATAATGGTTGGTAGTATACTGATCAATGTAATGAAATAGGAACGAAAATCTGAAATTTTTTGCGTTGATTCATGGGTAGCTGATGAAATTATAAATGGTTTTTATGTAGCTGATGAAATTTTTTACGTTGATTCATGTATTTAATTAAGTAGAGCACTGTAACTTTTATATTTTATAAAGTAACCATCCCCCAACAGTTCAAAATACAACATTTTACCATCATTCCTCCTTATGATTACACAGAGGACATTGTAATCTCATATCTATTCATTATCGGAAAAGTTACTGTTGTATTTACTATGGTTTTTATGTCATATTCATGGGTAGCTGATGAAATTATGTATGTGAATTGATGGTTTATCAAATGTGCACATAAGGTGTTTGTGATAATGTCTCAGTCAATTAAATAGCAGAGTGTATGTTTAGTGACTAACTGTGGCCAATTTATATGATAAAAATCGAGTTGTTGGTTTTAGGATGATGGTATACAATGCTGAGTTGTTGGTTTTATGTATGTAGACATGGCCACTACTAAACCTAGAGCCAATTGGAAGTCTGAAAGTGTGGACAAAACTTTTCTTGAAACATGTCTGCACGAAATAACAATCAACGGTCGGGAGGGTACTAGTTTGAAAGGATCCTCATGGAAAGTAGTTGGAGAAAAACTGAAAAATGAGCATAATTTCATTGTCAACCGAGGACAAATGAAAAATCGTTATGACTACATAAGAAAAAAGTTTTGTGCTTGGGTGAGATTAAGAAACAAAACAGGGAATATCTATAATCCCATAACAAATACTTTCACTATGAGTGAGGAAGAATGGGCGGCGGAGATAAAGGTATTTTTTTATATTTATGAGTATTTTTTTTTACTAGGCTTATTATGTTTTACTATTTTAATTATATTTATAAAATCTTCGAACAGTTGGACTCATATGTAGAGAAAGTGAAAAATGCCCCCCTCATTTTTCCGGAACTTTGTGTGCAATTGTTTGAAGGGGTGACCTCGACCGGCGCTCATGCTTGGGGGCCATCTTCTACATTCCCTCACCCCGCAGAAGAATTTTCCACGGATGATATGGATGCTGTTAATTTCACTCAGATGGAAACGGAGGCCCCACATGAAAGTGATGAATCAAGCAGCCGGTCGAAACATAATGAACGTCAAGGAAATAGCAAAAGGGCGCGTAGAAACACACTTGATGATGACTTTAGGGAGGTTGGGAAGGAAATTGTGAATGTTGCAAAAATGCTCGTGGAAAATGAACGTTTGAGTAGAGAGAGAGAAATTGAACGCTTGGAAAGAGAGAAGGAAAAAGAGAAAGAAAATGATGTGGGAGCATATATGAAGAAATTGGAGAAAATGGGGTGGGGGGAAGGAGATCCAAGATACGACACGGCTCTTTTGCTATTTGGTGAAAGTGCCGATCTTAGGAAAGTTTGGTTACATCTTAGGCGCCAAGTTGCGAGTCGTGGGTGCGAAATGCTGGAATGAAGTTCGGTTTGTTTCGATGATTATTTTATGTTTAGATGTTTTGTCGTATGAATTTTTTTGTGTTTTTTGTTTATTTTATGACTTTGGTATGACTTTGGTGTTTTTGAGACTTTGGTTATATTTGGATTTGGATGATTGTTATGTTAAATATGGATGGCATTTATATTATATTTAGATGATTGTTATGTTAAATATGGATGGCATTTATATTATATTTGGATGATTGTTATGTTAAATGTGGATGACATTTATATTATATTTTGACTTTTATATGACATTTAACAGGTCACAAATGTATACAAAAGGTGAAATTGTAGCTTTCATTTTACTTTCGTGGTATTGGTTGATGTTGGCTCGGAAAAGGAAGAGAGGTATTGAAAGAATAAGAGATAACGATTCTGCATTAACCGGGCATGCGTATACACAAGAATTATTACATGGATCGTCTATACAATGCCATGAAATGATGAGGGTTTCACGCGAGGCTTTTGTATTATTATGCAACCATTTTAGACAACGGAATTGGTTGCAAGCTAGTAGAACAATAAGCATGGAAGAGAAGATGGCTATGTTCTTACATATTATAGGGCATAATGAACGTTTTCGAGTGGTTAAACGGCGATTTCAACATTCTACTCAAACAGTTCATCAGTGTTTTCACGAGGTTTTGGTTGCAATGATGTCTTTTGCAAGGGAAATTATAGTGCCAACATCTTTCGATGAAACTACAAATATATCGGAACGGCATCAAAGGTTAAAAGCCATATTTCCCGGAGCAATTGGTGCGTTAGATGGTACTCTTGTACATGCAGTTGTGCCTACTAATCAACAGAATTGTTATAGGGGAAGAGGAAAGGGTGTATATTATCAAAATGTGCTAGGAATATGCGATTTTGATATGATTTTCACCTTTGTATGGGCTGGATGGGAAGACATAGCACATGATTCACGAGTTCTGAAAGAAGTTGCATCTAATCCGACTTCTGGATTTCCATTCCCTCCACCAGGTTTGTTTTTTAACTAAAACTTTTATTGTTAAATATATTATTGTATTTATTCTTTAAATAATAGATGTTACACTGACGTTTATAGATAAATATTATCTTTGTGATGCTGCATATACCAACACTCGTGGATTTTTGACTCCTTACCGCAATATGAGGTATTGGTTAGCGGATTTTCGAAGAAGACGGCCGATATCTAAGGAAGAAAGATTCAATCATGCTCATGCGCAACTCAGAAATGTTATTGAGCGTGCTTATGGTGTACTGAAGGCGAGATTTCCAATCTTAAAACAAATGGCTCATTATCCTTTTCCAGTGCAGCGAGACGTTGTCATTGCTTGTTTTGCAGTCCATAATTTTATAAGAAAATACAATATTCAAGATGAATTGTTTATGGGCTTTGAAGAGATGAATATGGTTACTCCTAATGTGCAAGGTGGAGGAAGTGAGAGCATAGAGTGGGGTTTAGAAGGCACTGAATACATGACTACTTTGCGTAACCAGATTGTCGATCAGCTATTTTCAACTGCTTCAAATTAGATTTGTATGATTTCTGTTTGATTTGAATTTTGTATGAAAATTTGAATTTTAAGATATTATGTTTAAGATATTTGAATTTTAAGATATTATGTTTAAGATATTTGTTGCTTCATCATATTTTATTTTATCGTTTTTAATTTTTTATAAATAATTATGCAATTGTGATTATTAATTTTAAAAAGCTAAAATATGCATTTCTTATTGAGCTCTTACCCAGTCAGCTCTTACCCAGTCAGCAACTATCAAACACTCAAGTTTCATTCAACTCTTCCCCAGTCAGCCACTATCAAACACTCAAGTTTGAGTTAGAGCTTCTTACCCAGTCAGCTCTTACTCAATTAGCTCTTACCTAATCCGCTCTTACCCAGTCATGAATTATCAAACAGCCCCTTAGTGACATGATACCAACCACGATATACTACAAAGGCTATCCAATCCACCTACAGACAGAGTAATATCTCTGCAAGATTTAACAATAATATTAACCACACGCAAAGTAAAATGAAGGATCCTTCACTACGATTTAGCTTAAAACCCAAATCGTTGTTGGATTGTTCGTCCATGGAAATATGAAAGCTTATTAACCAAATATTATTTATCAAAAAAGCAATGAGAAATCAACCCATTTCAGTATATATAAATCGAACAATCACTAATCTTTGAAATATCATAAATAATAAACCCATTAGTTAACAGAGCTTTTGAATCAAAAATCCCTAAAATAGACCAACCCTTTTTCAATCATGGCATCCGAGAAAGCGATTTGAACACTTAATCACTTAACCCCTTGCATCAAGTGTAAGAACCCTTCACACCCATCAGCCAATTAAACCACTAAATTGGAAATATTCATCAAGAAATTAAAACCCTAAATACAGAATGATCCCAACTTACAGTCCAAATGACAAATTGATTTCATTGAACTAAAAAGTTAAAACCCTAACTATACAAATACATAGTGTACACAAATTGATCAATAAAAGGTCGTAAATTTAAACCAATCTACAAACTATGATGATTACATACTCGAAACATATCGATCTGTGAGAAAAAGACATAAATTTGACGGAAATCGAAGCATACCTCCAGAGAAACGAAAATTGGAAGTACAATCGAATGAAGAAAATAGAGGGGAAAAAACCCTTTAAAGAAGGCGGAGGTCCAGAAGATACAGGTGACGAATGGAAAGTGAAAGCAATTTATAAGGATGTTGATTCACGGAGAACTGAAGCGTCCGAATTGATAACAGAGTGCGAAGGAGGCGTTCCAAAATTGAAGGAGGTCGGTTGATCCTAAACGATTCATATCCCTAATTGATAGAAGGGAACGTTCAGGCGCCATGAATGAACAACGGATTTTCATTGAGAAGAAAAGGCGCCGAGAATTGGATTAGGGCTTGAAAGAGGGAGCGGTGGTATAATGAAGGAGGGCGCGAAATAAAGGACGTAGATATGGTTAGAGAGTGACACATGTCTTTAGTTATCTTCACTTATTAAATTAGTAGATTAGTAGATATTAAAATGTGTTTGGCGATTTAAAGTAAGTATTATTTAGGTAAAGTGTAGGGAGTTTGCGATGATGTGACAAAAAAAATATTTGATGTCTTGATGGAGGTATGAGGTATTACTATTAACCTTATTACAACTTAGTTATAACATTGACTAGTTTTAGCTAGAATTTAATTAGACCTATAGGAAAAAAGAAGATATTTATTAATTTTTATTTAATAGTTTTTTATAGTATTACCTATAGATTTAAAGACATCGTCAAACCAGAACATGTGTGCTTGTCTGTTTGCTGCCGTTGACTTTTATAAGTTTTATACAAGGCTGAATCTATGCCCCCGTATAGCTAAAAGACAAAAATTCTGACAGTTGACTAGTCAAATGTTGGAATTCCTAAACTTACACCCCTTTACAGCCCTGTAACTACATTTACAGCCCCGTAAAAAAAAATTTAATAATTTAAAGTTACCTTTTTAAAAATAATTTAAAGTTACCAAATTATAACATATAAACGTAATCCAGATAAATTTTTAAAAAATAATGATTTGATAAATTTACATTTACCAAATTATAACATATAAACTACATTTACAGCCCCGTAATTTTTTTTTAAATAATTTAAAGTTACCTTTTTAAAAATAATTTAAAGTTACCAAATTATAACATATAAACGTAATCCAGATAAATTTTTTAAGAATAATGATTTGATAAATTTAGGGATTGGATCCTAACACTATAAAATTACAAATTATTTTAAAGTTACCAAATTATAATAAAAAACCAAACAAACAAACACCACGATTTTATAAGAAATAACAATAATAGGTTTTGGAGTTCGGGCATACATCATCAGGAAATAATAAAAAACACAAAACATATCAACCAAATAAGACGTAACTAATCATCGTCTTCATCATCCTCGTCATCGTCCTGATAAGGGGGTGGATCATGGATATGTAAACTATTTGCTATGTTGCTCATCATTTGGATCTGTCAGTTTAGCATCCGGTCATGTCTTCGGTGTTGCCGCCCCAGGCGGCGAATTTCCAAACTCATTTCCTCTATTCTCTGCGACAAAACTGGAGGCATCTTGACTGCACGGTACCTGTAACGCACATGCTCAACCTCGTGTGCTATGTTACCCTGACCTCCCGCCCCACCATCATCATCTCCCGCCCCACCATCATCATCGTCATGACCCTCCTCGGGCACAGGCTCCTCTCGGACAGGCTCAGGGATCGGGTTAATTAAACGGTATGTATGCGGATTCCGCCCTTGCGTTATTTTTCTTAGGAGCTGCATCCCGTTCATGACCTTTAGGCCCATTCCCTTGGCCAAAACCGATTCTCCCAAGTGTTGGGGGGTTATCACTAATGACCCCTAATGACTGCGCGATCTTAGTAATAAAGGCTCCGCAAGTAACTTGAGCACCCTCCGCCCTGCTTCCCTGCCAGACATATAAAAAAGAAAATTAATAAATGTTAACAATTATAAATTAAAAAGTTTAACAATCATTATGGATAATACTAACAATAAATAATAATACTAACAACAATAATAGACAATTTTAATAAGATTAATAATAATAATAATTTATAATAAGGGTGATTTTCGGTTCTGGACCGGAACCGGAACCGGAATTCGATGTCTATGGGAACCGGAACCGAACCAAGTTTTGACAAACCGGTTCCGGTTCGGTTCCATATTCACGGTTCGGGTATCGGGTATTGTAACCAAATTTAAGATATTGGGCTGAAATTTAATGTAAAGCATGAATGTTTGCTGGACCGAAATGGTGCTTTCTATATATCATAATGCTTACACCGAATTGGACCTGTACATAAATTGATAAACATCCAATATTTAATCGTAATCCACGTCCTTTGGGCGGATATAGAAATCCCCATCGGGTCGGTCGGTGAACCTTCGTCACTATTCACCGGTTCATGCTTCATTGAGGGGGGTGATGATGGGTCATCAAGAGGAACCGTTAAAGGTCCACAACCGAAGTCGTAGTTATCACCGTCATAATCATGACCGACGTGAGGGGCCCAAGAAGATTGTGACCCCTGTCCATAAACATACCCCTTGTCATATTGATACTCTTGGTTCATTTGAGGATTAAAAGAACCGATTTCAGGAAGTTGACTCCAATCAGGAGAATGTGATCCGTATACATAATTAGGTTCCTAAAATAACAAAATCATTAATATGTTTAACAATACAGAGTTAATTAATCACATCAAATTTATTATTGAAAGTCTCGCCTAGTTTAAATCAAACTGGCTTCCGGACCGGTTTGAGGATTGTACGCCATCATCCTGAAAAGTAAAATAATACGAATAATAATAATAATAATAATAATAATAATAATAATAATAGTAATAATAATAGTAATTGGCGGATAATAATACGAGTTTTACCTAATTGGCGGATAATAATACGAGTTTTGAAATTTCCTCACAATAATATCAATTTTATATGTGTTGGATTCTAATGATACACAGTTAGTTTTTTACTAACGGTGTTAATCTCTTGCTGACGTGCCATGCTATCTAGCATTTTTAATTAAGTTATTAAACAATAGGGACTAGTTTGTAATTTCTTTAAAAATTTGGGTTAAAAATAAAACCAAAAAAACCTCAAAAGCATTCATCCCTTCCAACCTTAAACACCAATGCTTGAGCCGGAGACTTTAGGAGCTCTGACGCCGTCTCCGGCGAGCTCCAGCACCCTCCTGCGAAGGGTCTCCTGTCGACTTACATGCTCTCCTCCTTCTTTCTTCCCTATGTCGAGCTCAACCCCGTTTTACCCTATCTTCTCAGCGGCGGTGACTTCAAGAAACCCGATTAGGGTTCCGGTGAGTTAAACAGTGACGCACCAGATCAGCCATCTCTCTGTCGCATCATGTTATCCCTCTCCTTTTCACCGAAACCACCGATCCGCCATCTCTCAGCCGCATGGCGTCCCAAGCGAACCTCTGAAGTCCAACCTCCCCTCGTCGGCTGCTCGTGAGCACTAAGCAGTGAGCTCATCCTTGTCTCCTCCCCTGGCCGACAGCAGCAGCGGCGCTGCCCTTGTGGGTCACCGATTTGACACCAGGAAATGAAGGAAGCTAAGAACCCCAGCTGCTGTCGGAAAAACGAGGTTGCTGGAGGTCACCGAATGTTGCTGGTGAACGAAGGCAGAGGTGGCCGGAACCCTGGCTTCCTCTTTTCTATCTTTTTTTCTTTTTTATCTTTATAGAAAATTAAAAATAAAGTTTATAGTTATTACAAAACTAGTCCCTCTATTATAATTATTGTTAAAAAACACATAGCATGTCACGTAGCAAACCACTAGCACCGTTAGTAAAAAAACTATCGGTGTATCATTAGAATCCAACACCTATAAAATTGGTATTATTGTGAGGAAATTTCAAAACTCATATTATTATCCGTCAATTAAGTAAAATTTGTATTTTTAAAATCCAATTTTCCATATGTTTAACAATACAGAGTTAACTAATCACATCAAATTTATTATTGAAAGTCTCGCCTGGTTTAAATCAAACTGGCTTCCGGACCGGTTTAAGGATTGTACGCCATCATCCTGAAAAGTAAAATAATACGAATAATAATAATAATAATAATAATAATAATAATAATAATAATAATAATAATAATAATAATAATAATAATAGTAATAATAGTAATAATACTAACAATAATAATAATAACAATAATAATAATAATTCTTTTTTTTATAATACAAGTTGGTGACCCGCCCTCGCTTTGCGACGGGCCACCCATTTACCTGTCAGTTCAAGTCAAAAAGTTAAAAGCTCTAAAAGTATACTAAAAACTACATTAGAAAACTTAAGGGGTATAATATATAAAATTCTAAAAGTTTCGTGTTCAAAGTGTAAAAGTATAGAAATCATACTAAAAACGAAAGTAAAGTAAGAAAAGTTTTAATGTGGTCAAAGTATAAATTATAAAAAAGTTGTGACCAATGTCGAAAACTCTAAAAGTCTAATAAAAAAACAAAAGTAAAAAATTTAAGGGGTACAAAACGTAAAAGCTTAAAAGTCTCGTGGTGAAAGTATAAAACTAAAAAGTATACTAAAAAACGAAAGTAGAAAAGTTAAGAGGTATAAATGTAAGAGTCTAATTAAACTATAAAAAAGTCATGTTCAAGTCGAAAGCTTTAAAAGTATACTGAGAATAAAAGTTGAAAAACGGAAAATTATGAAAGTTCATGGCCAAGGTAGAAGACCACAAAACTTTAAAAAAAAAAGTTTAAAAGTTAGAGAGTAAAAAACGTAAAAGTATGAAACATATGTGACAACGAAAGTAGAAAACGTAAAGTTGTGAAAGTTTCGTGGCCAAAGTAGAAGACTACAAAACTTAAAACAAAAAAAAAACTTTAAAAGTTAGGGGGTAGAAAACGTAAGAGTATGAAACATATGTGGCTAAACTATGAAAACCTAAAGTTTACTATTCCTATAAAAAGGTATAAAAATTTAAGGGTATAAAACGTTAAAGTCTCAAACTCTTGTGACCAATATATGAAAAACAAAAAAGTCACTATTCATTTCTAATTTCCATTGTTATATATATAATTAAGGTATATTGGATTTTAATAATCCCAAGTTTCATGTATTGGACCGGATTAATCCTATCTTTCGAGTTTACTCTCACCAAGCTCAAGTTTCAAACTATTTTCTCCTATCAATCCCAAACTAACAGAAGACTAACTCTGTTAGTTTATTGATGACGTGGCAGTCCACGTGTCAAATGAAGGGTTGTTTCTGTAACTTTAATACAATGAAGGGTATTTCTGTAACTTTTATATAAGAAAAAAAAGTAAAAAAAAATAATAATATGTCTAACCCTAATCCTCTCTGCCTCCTTCGGCACGGTCGCCACCACCAACTCATCAGCCACCACCACCACCTCTCTCCATCTGACTGAGCCTAAATCCGACGAGTTCGGCATTAGTTCCGCTGGAAGCGAAGATGGAACTGCTGCCACCGTGACAGCAGGAGCAACTGCTAGCGCTGGAACAGGTGGTGGTGCGGGCTGACCTGCTGCAATCTTTCGAAAACAATCATTACCAAACTCCCATTGATTAGGGCTTCACAATTTAGCCAGAGGGGGAGGATTTTGGTAGAACTTAACGGGGAAAGCAAACCACAACCACAGTCGCCAGTGGTTGCCGGAATCGCGATTTCTCCTAAATCAGTCGCCGGGCGAAGGAGGGTATTTCGATTTAGCCAGAGGGGGGAGGATTCCGAACATGAAGGAGGTGGAGAACTAAAAGGCGGCGCCGGAGGTGGAGTTTTTGAAGCGGAATATGCTTTGGGTCGCCGGAGGCGGCACAGGTCACCGGAAATGGTGGTGGCGGGTGTGATGGTCGCTGGTCAGGGGCTTTGGGTGGGTGGGGTTGGGTATTAAATATTTTATTAGGGTTAGACATATATAATTTTTTTTTACTTATTTCTTTTTTCTTATATAAAAGTTACAAAAATACCCTTCATTGTATAAAATTTACAGAAACAGCCCTTCATTTGACACCTGGACTGCCACGTCATCAAAAAACTAACGGAGTTAGTCTTCCGTTAGTTTGGGATTGATGGGAGAAAATAGTTTGAAACTTGGGCTTGGTGAGAGCAAACTCGAAAGGTGGGATTAATCCCGTCCAATACATGAAACTTGGGATTATTAAAATCCAATTTCCCTGTAATTAAATCTAAAGTTAATACTAATAATTCTAACAATAATATTAATAATAATAATCAAATAAATATAATAAAATAATAATAATTCTATAAATATAAATACGGAGTCTAAAAATTACTAAAACAATAAGTATAGTAATAATACTAATAAGTATACGGTAATAATAATAATATTAATTACCTGGTTGGTAGAAGATGAGTCTGTAGGAAAAAGGAAGTCCCAGTACGACATTATTGATTAACAACCTCGGGATACAACGATACAATTTGCAAGGTTGGAAGCAAGATTTGTTCTTATGAATTCTTATAGTTTGCAAGATGGCTTCTTATACAACTCAATAAGTTTTCCATTGAAAAGACGGCAACGGTTGAAACGCATTTTGTAGAACTTTAAACTTTACGGCCCCGTAAGTTTTGTTACACCCCCGTAATACATTCAAATCAGTCAGGGAATCTCTGAATTCCTCGAAATTGGCGTTTTACGACCCCGTAAACTAGTTTACGCCCCCGTAAAATGTTTACAGCCCCGTAAATCAATTTATGACCCCGTAAAGGGGTGTAGAAAAAAGTGAAAGGGTGTGAGTATAGGAGGACCCTTTTATACAATTTATGTCATATATGGTAATGAAGCTGGATTTAGCTCAGCGGTTAGTTGGTGTGTTTCGTATAACAGAGTACTGTGCTTCGATCCTCATAAGAAACTTTTCTTTCCAACCGGGTCGTCTACACTTCTTGTTTCCTTTTTAAAAATTTTTGTAGCCTTGCTTTATAATCGTGTCTAGCCTGTAACGTGGCTCCTTCTTGCCGCTTTTTTTCCGTTTCTAACTTTGCTATGTCACAGGGTCTACGCTTCTTTCTCTTATCCGAGCTAGAGTATAGAAGAGAAAGAAGCGTAGACCCTGTGACATAGCAAAGTTAGAAACGGAAAAAAAGCGGCAAGAAGGAGCCACGTTACAGGCTAGACATGATTATAAACCAAGGCTACAAAATTTTTTAAAAAGGAAACAAGAAATGTAGACGACCCGGTTGGAAAGAAAAGTTTCTTATGAGGATCTTCTCATATGTTTACTCCGCCGATTTCTGGGTTGCCTCTCTTGATAATATTGCCTGCAGGTAATTGGGATATATTTTGTTATTTTTCAAATTAGTATCTTCTTCCTGGTTTTGTTTGATTTCTTTTCTGTGTTTCGACTTTGTATGTTAAATCTTTAGGGTTTTTAATGACTAGAGATGATATACTGTTTTATTTGTTAGTTACAGTGTTGGTGTCTCTCTATCAAACTGTTTGGGTTCATATTAGAGGATATGTATACAGTGTTATAAAATATTATTTTATAGATGAGGTTTGGTGGAAAGAGTTAGGCTGATAATTAATAAAGCCAGAGATCTTTGTAAAGAAGTTTTTTTTTTGGTAATTATTAAGGAAGAAACAAACAGGTGATGAGGTTGGTAGTAGTTATTGGTACAGATAATAGTAATACTTTGTAAGATAAGTATATGTACTACACTGTTGAGGGTGTTCATAAAGTGTTTAGATAGTATGGTGGCATACTTAATTTTTGTTAGGGAACTCTCTGGGTTAGGAGGTAGTGACCAATAATACATGGGAAGATTTTGAACACTATTATGTGGTGATTGGATGTTCATATACTATCATGATATAGTTTCTACAAGAAAATTTTGATTGTAACAAAATCATATATCAATGCTATTATAATCATTTCTTATAAAATCTCAATGCCAACAGTATCAGCTATTATATAAACAAAAAAAATTATAGCCTGCTGTCTTGTATTTATAAAAGTATATACAGGTTTGTTTTTGTTGGAATTGCTATTCAGAAAATACATAAAAAGGGTATACTTAGTTAATTGTAAGTGTATAGCATTACATTCTTATACTCAACAACCTATTCATTGCGATAAATATTATTTTTAAGAGTTTTCCTTTTGACAGACATCAGAAACCACAACCAAGCGTCCACGAGACTCCGAATGAGACTACATTGTTCTGTTCCTATATGACTTTTACTAAAAATCAAACTTTCTAAACTGCAGTAATATGTGTTTTGTTTTGATCAGTTCAGGTACTAACTGACACCCACTCCAGAATAGTTTGTTTATGTACCAAACCTAAAACTTAGGGTGGGAGGTATGCTTCATGGGTTAGGCATCAAATTGGACCAATAGGATGATGCCAACAGGAGAGAGAAAATTGATGTAGAATGATGATTTTGTAGGGGGTATGCTCAATTTAGTCATGGTTTAGGCATGGATTAAATATTTTTTTTTCATTTTCTTTTTAATCTAAAACAAAAAAATTAAACTAACACATTTAATATAAAATAAAAACATAAAACAATTCATTAGATTTAAATAAAAAAAAATTACAAAGTCCTAAAAATAAAAAAAAATTACCAAATTCCTAAAAAAAACCAACATTTATTCTTCATTTTAAAAAAAAAATACAAATCTAGGGTGGTGGAGGATTTGCATTCAGCTCTTCTTCAGTTAGCACGACTTCCAAGTTGTTGGCGATATGCTCAGTGATGTCGAATCGTAGCTGGAAGTGTGTCTCGGTGTCGCGTATCTCCATATAAACATCCTCAGTGTCGGTCGGCGGGACAGGAGAATCACGAATGTGTACCGGTGAAATAGTCGCGCCCTCGTCGGCGAAATATAGCTCAATCAAACAATCATGGCTTGCTCTACGATCTCGATAAATACTCGTCCTTGTGCTCTTCTCTCGAGATTCTTCGTCTACAACAACACGATAACATAGATTCATGAAACTCATCGCGTCATTATCCGAATCGCTCGAACTACTAGAAGAAGTCATAAGCTCGGGTGGGATTTTATAGCGTGGGCGTGGATTTTATAGTATTTACCTGTAATAGCAGAGGTATGTTTTGTTTGGTATTTTTAGAAGTGTAATTTGTAGTGGATAGGTTTATTTGTTGTTTGGTCCATTTAACATGTTCAGATTTTGTTTAGTATTTAGAATGGCACACACATTTTTTATTTGGCTTTTGATGCCATTTGATTTCGCTTTTGATGCCACATTTTGTTCCGAGTGTCTCAATTGCTTCCACGAGTTGAATCAGGCTGTACATTTTGGTGTCCTGATGTTAACTGATCATTCTATAAAGTAAATATTTACTCTTATTAGTAGCGGGTTGTTGTTTCTTATGGTTTAGTCTCTATTTCCTTGCCAGTTTCTTCTTGATTATTGATGTTAGAGATTATTAGGGTTTGTTTGTTATTTTACTCTTCATCCAACCTTTCTCAAAGATGTGATATAATCACCATTAAGTTGCTTCAGTTTATACATGACTTCAAAACCTTCAAAAGACCATGAGTTTTACTTTATGCATACGTAGCAATAGTACCCATCAAAAAAGGACTAGGCGCCCTCCATCTGAAAGTATAACCATTCAGCAAATTGCACAGGTAGGATTTCATTTAAGATAGCAAGAAGTGCTGTAGTATAACCTTCGTCTGAAAGTATAACCATTATTTGACTATTGTTCACAATCTCATCTATGTATTAAGCACTGATGTTTTGCTATGATCAAGTTTTTGATCTAGGCAGGTCCGTATGAAGCAAAATGGCATTTACAGGCTGCAACTTTAACATGTTTTCTCCTGCTTAAGAAAATATGGAGGTTCTCAAGGTATGATAATCTTATTTTGTTTAAATTTTGTATTACTAAAGGTTGCGATGGGTCGAAACAATAAGCTTTATAGACTTTGAAAAGGTTAAAAATGTGTTGTCTTATGTCGGGTTTGTGTTCGTAAGTCTTCTTGCATTCCTTATACCATGGGACACATTCTTTTATTTAAACCGTTGTCCATCGTAATGCACAAGATGAAGTAATGACGTGATGCAATTATGGTGACACCGCCGCAACGCGCGGTGTCAGAACCTACAATATAAATATAGACCTGATTAGAAGAAAGCGGATGGAGTGTCACACTCAGAGTGAAGATGTGTGTCCAACAAATTTAGCAGTCCTTTTATTAATCAATTTGTTTGTAAAAGTATGATGCTTGGTGTAATGAAATGTTAGCTTCATATTTAGGCCAGTTTGATTTGTGAGCATGTGATATATGAGATTTTTGTTTTTATTTGTTTTCTAAATTTCTGACAGTTATTCATAACTAAATACACACATTTACAAGTATTATTCTGGGTAATCAAGATTATTTAATTGGAATGATGAGGATGTACACATTATTGTGCTTCTTTTCTACAACCAGAAGGCTAATATGAAGATTAGTAAGTCTGCACATATAAGATATATTTATAGTTAGTGTGTTAGTAACTTCTAGTTTAATTGGTTAAGACTAGGTTTTAGACTTTTAGCTGTAGTTTGTTTAAAAGTAATGCAGAAAATCAAAATTGTAGTTGTTGAAAGTTGAGTCATATACTCTTCATATACTAAATACGAATAATAGTCTATTTACATGTATTAGCCCTGGATTGTGTACTCAACAAAAGTTTTTGATTGAATGGCAGATGCAAAACGATTAATCTGCTAAAAGTTTAGTGATTCTTCAAAGTGATATGAAGGTATGGTCATTCAAGATCATAGATGGTTGCTAAAAAATCAGTGACCAATACTCCTCCCTAGCAATTACGGTAAGCTTTTTTGTTTGCATATTAGTTGTCCAAGAAATAAGCCGATGTGTTTTACTTAAACTGGTCAGATTCTATTGGATCATTTTAGTGTTTGTTATGAGTTCTTTTATGCTACATTGCCACAGCCCTCAAATGGGTTTAAAAAATGCATATTTGTTTATTTATCATTCTAGCTTTGGTATGATACTTATGTCGGTAGTGACCTGATACAGAAATGGTTAGAATTAGATGTGGCGGAGTTCATGACCATGTCCAAAATGTATACTATCTTTGGTACAATTCGAATCAAGGGGGTGGTAGGTTTTGGGGTAGTAATCGGCTACCCCAAAATTCGAATCTCGGGTAGTTAGGTTTTGGGGTAGTAATCGGCTACCCACCCCTCTGATTCGAATTTTCAAATTATAAAATCTAAGTTCTCTCATTGCATTTTGTGCATTTTGTTCTATATTTCATATTTAAATTTCGCTATTATATTATTAAATTCTTTGACCTTTTTTTAGTGATTGTCCAACTTCCAAAGATGTGGTAAGACCACACGTTTGAAATAATGTTTTCAGACCCCGTGTACTTTCTTGATCAAATTTTTATGATAAAATAGTCTATGTATCAATCAATTCGTCCGTTCGTAGTTTCTTTGTTTTGTAAATGTAAAATATGTGTAACCTAATCTACTTATGAATTTTCATATTTTATGTATTATTAGTTCGTATCCTGATTGACCCGGATAACCGCAGCAACGCGCGGTTGATATCTAGTTTATTGTAAAGATGATATATTTAAGGACGAAAGTTCAAATACAAAGGCTCAAATCGTACGAAGTGTAGGAAGGACTCTCAACCATTAATCTACGAATTTAATGGTTCAGATTTAGTTAAGATCTAATTAAAAAGTAAGGAAGAAATTTTAAACCGTGAAAGAGCTAGAGGGTAGAATTGTATAGCCTACAATTGTTGACTTTTTTCAAGTTTCCCCAAGTTTTTTAAATGCCCGTAACTTTTTTATATGACATTATTTTAAAAAAAAATTCACCATTTTTATTCTCTTTAATCCGAGTATAGTATTGCTATACTTTTTTCTTAATTTTTTTTTTTTTTGAAAGTTCGTCTATGTGCTCTCGTATAACTTGCGTGATTATGAAATATAGTTTGCGTGATTATCAAATATAACTTCCGTGGTTATCAAATATAGCTTGCTTGATTATCAATATAACTTGCGTGATTATCATTTAACGCGCACGAACAACTTTATCCTTACTTCGCATTTTCGCACAGAAAAATACCTTTATACAATAAGTATTTAAGATTCCTATTTTTTCATCATATTAGTGGGAGGGTGTTACTTAATTTTGATATAAACAAACGGAGCTTAATTAGTTCTTATTATATTTATTTTAAAAAGTAATGTATTTAAGATTCCCATTTCTTTATCATGTTTTGTTTAGTGGGAGGGGTGTATATTTTGCTGAAATTTGATCTAAACAAATAGCATATGCCCTTTCTCTGTTTGAAGTTTTGTATGGTTATGTTGTAATAGTGATATTCATTCTATCTTAATTCTAATAAATCACTAAAATTTGTGATATATGTCTCATTTATAAAGGGTCCACATCATCACCATCACATGTCAAACTCACAATCAATTACTAATTTAGTAAATAATCAATTAAGATTAATTACCAAATTTGTTAAAACTGTTTTTTTTTAAATTTTGATAAAATTAATATAGATTTGATTAATTACTTAATAATTTAGTCTTTTTTGTGTGAAAAGTAATCAACAATTTGTCAAACATGATAAATTTTTAAATGTATTAAATTACTATTTAATATATTATAAAATTTTTATATCATTTTTTAATGGAAAGTAATAAACAATTTGTCAAACATGATAAATTTCTTAAATGTATTAAATTATCTTTTATTTTGTATTTATTAATATTATGAATTTCTATTCAGCCACACGGGCTACTAACCTAGTATTATATAAATCATAAAAAATTCTAGTTATAAATAGTTATAAACATATAAATCATCAAAGGGATTTTTTTCACTACAACACACAACTGAAAACGTAACAGGGTTCTTCATTTAATGTATATTTATTTGATAGAAAAACTAAAAGGACAAAAGTATTAATTAATAAAAAAAATCTCTCTACATTTCACCATGCTTAAAATAACATCCGGTGACCTACAAAGTCAAATCTATTATCCCCAAATTAAAAAAAATAACAAAACTTTGAAGCATCATGCCCGTTGCTAATTGAATGTTTGGTAACTTAATAAGCTTATTTACCTTTTGTTTCTTTAAATAGTTAATAAGTTAGTTTTTAATAAGCCAGGATTTTCTGGCTTTTCAAAGTTGCTGATAGCTTTTTGAGTGGTGAATTACCATAATACCTTCATTTTAACTTTATATTCACATAACCTTATACCCACTTAACCCCACTTTTATCATTTTACATATAAAAGCTAAGTCAAACACTTTTTAAAAAACTTACTGACATATTGACTTTGTCCAGCACAAAAGCTAATCCAAATATTTTTTCAAAAACTCATTCTAAAAAAGTTATAAAGTTATAAGTCAATAAGCACTTTTCTCCAAAAATCACTTTTCACCTTAAATAAGCAAACCCAAACAAGCCCTAATTTGTATGGATATATTTGAGTTTAGAGAAAGAGTTGAAGGTTATTCATACATTGACCAGAAGCATTTGTGAGTTACGTGTTATCCATTCAAAAGGTGTATGATTAATCAGCACGACACATGTTACTCGATTTAAATTGTAATGAATAGTAGCAAACTACTAACATACATCAGTTTTCTTATTGTAATATACAAGGTAAGGACCCCGCGCTTCGCGGCGGGAGTCCTTGAGTTATCGTCATATCATTCCTCGTGTTATAGTATGCATATTCTTAAATTCTTGCAAGTTGTTTAACGATTACATAATTTGTAGATGCATAATTACATAAAAGATATGTACATTCCAAATGGTAGCCATATGATTCCAAGATGTTCAACCAATTACATAAAGGGATGGGGTGGTGGTTTGTGGTGGTGGCGGCTGTGGTAGATGGTGGTGGCGGTGGCTGAAGGTAATGGTGGTAGATGTGATGTTCTCGACATAAAAGAAAAAAAGAAGAAGAGGGGGAGCTGATTACGTGAGGAAGGAGAAGGGTGCGGTGAGTGTGTAAGTAAGTTGGTGATTGTGAGGGAGGTGATGTGTATGTATGCATGAGTTGGTGGATGGAGATGTGTACAAGTCTCCAAGACTATTTGGACATCCCCATACGCAGCGTATTAAGTAATACGCTGCGTATGGGACTTTTAACCGACAACCTTACATTCTCTGGACTGACCTGACATGGAATGTTTATATACATTGCGTATATACAAATACGCAGCGTATGGGAATTTTTTTGTTTTGTGTTTGTGTTTGTTTGATTAAAAACAAATAGTAATTTTTAGGGTTTATTTATTTTTTTTAAAATTTAAAACAAATAGTAATTTTTAGGAACTTATTGTAATTTTCATAGTTAACATTTTTCAGTAATTATCCCGAACGGGTCACGGACAACAACATGATGTTTCTTCAGAAATTGGTTGATGACAAGCTTTGTCTAACGTATAGGGATGGTCAATCCACTTATTCACTCAGAGAAGGGTCCAAAGGTCACACATTTTTAACAGGCCACCAACAACCCACAAACAGTCTTTACAAGCCTTATCTGTTTATATCCATGATGACCACACTTTCAAACTCAAACCATCTTATTTGTGGACCATTGAGTGCCGATTTCGATGGGGATTGCATTCCTATCTTTTATCCCCAATCCCCGGAAGCCAAGGCGAAGGTGATGAAACTATTTGCTGTTGAAAAACAGCTCCTTAGTTCACATAGTGGGAATGTCAACCTCCAACTTGGCAATGACTCTGTTCTTTCCCTCAAAGCACTTTTCAGTAATTATTTCTTTACCAAAGCCCAAGTCTAACAATTGGCACTTTTTACCTCCAATCCATTGCCAAAACCTTCAATGCTAAAGGCCCATAATTGTGGCCCATTGTGGATAGCTTTGGAGGTTTTGGAGACTCCTCTACCTCGTGGGTTTGACTGTTTGGGTGATAAGTTTGTGATTAGGGATAGCAAGATCTTAAAGTCAGTCCATCTTTAGTGAAATGATTAGCATACTCTTTTTTAGCAAAGGCCCGAGAGAAGATCTGAACCTTTTTAACTCCCTGCAGCCAATGTTTTTTTAATTTTTATGCAGTGAAGGCTTTAGTCTAAGTTTTGAGGATTTTGTGATTTCAAAGGATGCTATAAGAAGCATAGAAGACCAACTACTAGAAGTTGCACCTTTGTTATATCACTTGAGGTCTAATTACAATGAGGTAATTGACATGCAACTCGAGAAAAATCTGATAGACTCCAAGAGTGAGTCTGCCCTAACACGAATAGCTCAACAAATTGGATTCTTAGGCTTACAAATCTATGTAAGGGGACGTCTATATTCAAGAACATTGGGTGAAGACTTGTCTTCACATTTTGTTGGAAATTACCCCTTTCCAAAAAATTACCCGTATGAAGAGTTCGGGCTAATCAGGAGCTGTTTATTCTATGGGCTAGATCCATATCAAGAAATGGTTCATTCAATTGCGAGTAGAGAAGTGATGATCAGGTCTTCAAGAGGGTTGACCGAGCCAGGAATCTTTTCCAAAAACTCTATGGCGATTTTAAGAGATGTGGTCATCTGCTATGATGAAATTGTGAGAAATGATTGTAGCAACTCAGTAATCCAATTTTAGTATGGGGCAATGACAAATAATCTGTTCGATGCTGGTGAACCAGTTGGAGTATTGGCTGCAACTGCCATGTCAAACCCTGCATATAAGGCGGTTCTTGATTGTTCTCCAAAGTAGCAACAACTCATGGAATATGATGAAGGTAATTTATTTACCCCCAGTTCTTCTTAATCGAATGAATAAAAGCTGAAACTAATAATTCCTTCTCTGTTTTCCACTATGTAGGAGATTTTGCAATGTGAAGTGAATTTTAAGAATGTTCATAATGATCGACGGGTTGTGCTTTATTTGAAAGATTGTGATTATATAAACGTTGTTTAGAAATGCAAACGTAATAATACAAATCATTCGATATCGCAATCAATCGACATCATCACAATCACAACGAACATAACAAAATAGTACGCCATCCATCACAAGCAAACATAAAAACAAATAAAGTAGTATTCATGAGTACATCACCATAAGAAAAATAAAATAAAATGAGACATCGCTAATGCTCATTAAAAAAATAAAATAAAATAAAATGAGACACCGCTAATGGTCCTCCTCATCCTCATCCCCAACCATGTCATCATCATCATCATCATCCTCTGCCTCGTCCTCTGCCTCGTCCTCTGCCTCGCCCTGAACACCCGGTGTCTGTGGAAATGGAGGGTGGTCATGGTAGTCCAAACGGGCTGCAATCCCAACCAACATCTGGCACTGCCATGCCTGAATCTGAACCACTCGGTCTAAAGTCTCCCTCACAACCCGAGGCATCCTGACTGCCCTATACATATGACGCACGACCTGCACCTCATGCGCAACGTCCCCGGGGTTCACTCCCTGCACTCCATGCCCTCCATCCTGCCGTGTCTGCGGCTGTGCCGGAGCCCCACCAGCATCCTCTGGGACCCAAACAACACCATCCCGCACCATCCGGTAAAAATAATTCCCGCGAGTACCAAACCTCTTGATTATCTTCATGCTGCTCATGGTCGGCCTACCAAGTTTCCTCGCCGGCAGTGGTGCGGGCATCTCGTGCTGGTGATCAAGGAGGACACATATCGACGATGCAATCTGTGTGATATATGGCCCGTAAAAAATATCACTCCCATGCTTCCTACTATCGTGCGTCCCGAGAAATATAGCTAGGCCGTGGGCTAGGGCGGCACTCCTACGACGCATCAAACAGTAAAAGTAAAATAAATCTGTCGACGTGACGTGCTCTTTGCTAAAGCCACGTGATGTAATGGAGGTACTAATGAGTTTATGCAGGTATCTAAAAAGGGGGTCTCTAATCTCTGTAGCTCGGCGCTCAGTCGACCCTACTGGTATATCGGCGATCGACCCCCACCACAGCTCTAGATCATTCTCGGGAACGGCCTTTACGGCCTCATAGTATATCTCGGATAGTGTCTCATCCTCGGTGTATAACCCTGACAAGACCGCAAAGGCACGTAGTGTGTACCTATAATCCACCCCGAAAAGTGAGAAAGTAACCGCAATGGGTTCAGCTACCATGACATCGTGGGCGGCCTGTGGAAAATCTCCGTCAAGGGGCCTGTAAGAAAAAGTGCATAAAAACTCCAGAACTAACAACGGGTACGTGGGCAGGCCGGCTGTATCGAAAAGACGCCTGAAAGGAGTATCTGCCGGTACAAACGTGTCGTATCTCTCACCGGCCTGAATCTCTGTCAAAAACGGCACGTCAACTACATCTGACTCTCTATCTTGCACCCCCTGAACCTGCGAAGTTTCTCTAGTGCTCTCGTCCCCGGGGCAAACTGGAGATACTGACAGCCATCTATATCTAAATCAGCCATAACACCTACAAAAAAAAAAACAAATACTCAAACGTTAATAAACAATAAACTAATAAATAATAAATAATAAACTAATAAATAATAAATAATAAACAATAAACAATAAATAATAAATAATAAACTAATAAACAATAAATAATAACTAATAACTAATAACTATTAAATAATAAATAATAAATAATAAATAATAAATTATAAATAATAAACTAATAAACAATAACTAATAACTAATAACTAATAACTAATAACTAATAACTAATAAATAATAAATAATAAATAATAAACTAATAAACAATAAACAATAAATAATAATAATAACTAATAACTAATAACTAATAATTAATAAATAATAAATAATAAATAATAAATAATAAATAATAAACTAATAAACAATAAATAATAATAATAACTAATAACTAATAACTAATAAATAATAAATAATAAACAATAAACAATAACTAATAAATAATAAACTAATAAACAATAAATAATAACTAATAACTAATAACTAATAACTAATAACTAATAAATAATAAATAATAAAAAATAAACTAATAAACAATAAATAATAACTAATAGCTAATAACTAATAGCTAATAACTAATAAATAATAAATAATAAATAATAAATAATAAATAATAAATAATAAATAATAAATAATAAATAATAAATAATAAATAATAAATAATAACTATTCAATAATATATAATAAATAATAACTAATAAATAATAAATAATAAATAATAAATAATAACTATTCAATAATAAATAATAACTATTCAATAATATATAATAAATAATAACTAATAAATAATAAATATTAAATAATAACTAATAAATAATAAATAATAAATAATAAATAATAAATAATAAATAATAAATAATAAATATTAACTAATAAATAATAAATAACGAAGAATTCTTCATAACAATGAACAATACGCAGCATATTAGGTCTTACGCTGCGTATTGTTCTTCTGGTTTGCCAAAATCTGAGATTAATTCGGCCGATTTTGATAAACACAAATGTGGGTATTCGATTATTCTAGTTCTATGTTCGATCCTACAGTGAAAGTACAATCTATAATCCATAAGTAACTAAGGTAAGGTGCCAAGATCTAAGTAACCTCTAAAACACAAGATTTAAGTTAATTCAGTCAATAATTTACGTGATACATACCAGTATGTGTACGGGGATTGAACACCGAGTTCTGTATGAAGTAATTCCTTCTTCTCCGGCGAAATTCCGACTGTGGCGGCGGTTGTGTTTTTAGGTTTTAAATTTATATAGTCAGACATAATAAAAAAATATTGAATTTATTTTCTATTGACTTAAGTCTATAGAAAAAAAAATTTTGTTTCTAAAATATTATATTCTGAAGAAACCACAAATGCTCACACGAAAAAGAGAAAGTTCACACGGAAAAAAAAAATTAAAAACATGGGTAGTAAATAAAACATCATAAGATGTCCAAATCAAACAACCACAAATGTTTCTGAAAACAAACAAATAAAAAACATCACATACGATAAGAACCACAAATGTTTAAAAGAAATAAAAAACATAAGGGATCAGTGGTCGTCCCCGCCTTCATCATCATCCCGCCTGTACCGCGCGTAGTCATAGTCAAACGGTGCATCATTCTGCCCGTAGTCAAATTCCGGTCGCTGAGGCGGAGGAGGAAAGTTAGTGTAACCCATATGGACGTGAAACTGGTTCATCTGTTGGGTCTGGTAATCCTGCCAATGGTGGTTCCAGGCGCACTCACTGTACTGCGTCTGTCTTATATTGTTGACGCCTATATCAATCCGGTCCAACCTGTAAATCAAATTAAATTATTTAAATATAATTAGTAAATTAAAAAAATAAAATATATTTAGTACAAGTAATATGAAAAAGGGGTCTAACCTGTCAGCCAACACGTCAGGTAGCGTCAGCGCCGGGTAATGATGACGTCTCTCATTCTGGGAGTGTGCCACTCCCGGGTCATTCATGTAATCGTATCGCGCACCAGACCCACTCCCTCCAGCATCCCCAACACCCTGTCCAACCGGTTGCGGATGACACACACGGTAATAATCTTCTCCATTATCTCCACGTAACTTCTGAGCAACTGAAATCTGGCAAAGGCTTGTGTAATCCAATTTGCGAGGCGTCGTAACTGGGCCGACCAGATCAGCTTGAGACAGGTCAACACCAAGATTATAGGCAATGGTAGTAATGAATCCAGCACAACAAATATTGGTCCCCTTGTTGCTCACCTGACTGCTAAAAAGCTCTGCTAGAGAGTGTGCAAGTGCACACGGCCTGTTGTTACCCACACAATACAAGAAAAACAGATCCGTGAGTGTAACCACATCCTGACTCCTAACACGTGGGGCGATCGAGTTAGCAATCAACTTTTGAAATAATTTCCAGAAACAATCAGTTACACGTCCCAATACGGTTGACATCACTCGGTTTCCACAACTCAACCGAAATTGTGTCCCACCATCCCACCAGTACGTTCTCGTTAACGCCCGAAACCGCCTCACGATACAACGGAGTGTTCAACTCATCGGCCGTGTATAAACCTGACACAAGCGCAAACTCTCTCAGTGTCATCTCGTATTGGGTACCGCCAATTTTAAAACGGACCTGTTTTGTCTCAGGTTCGTTGCGTTTGAAAGGACCCTGGACCAGTCCTTTCTTCTTCCTAGGTGTATAGAAAAATGTTGACAGAAACTCCATAACCAAAAAATAAAACATATGCTGTTTAACCATCCCGAACAAACGTCTCCAGGGACCCTCCCCAACATAAGTGTCGTATCTCACCATACCGTCACACTGGGTCAGGACATCCTCGTCCAAATAAAAAGGTCTACCGACCACAGATCTCCTAAGTCTATCTAGTCTTCTATGCTCGTTCGAACCGTCGTCGAACTGCAGCCATGGGTGAGTATCTATGCCTGCCATTGTTGCTAAAAAAAAACACAACAAACATCAATTAAATTATGAATCGAAGTGCAAAAAATTCAAGATCAGAAGAACAATACGCTGCGTATAGAACAAAACGCAGCGTATTGTTCTTCTGATCTTGAATTTTCTGGGCTCAGATCACCATTACACGCGTGTAGTGTATTAGCAGAGGCTGTGTATGGTTATTCAATTTAACCAGATTAGCGAATAAATTCGTGTTAACATCTAAAAAATAACAAAAAAACCCCAAAAAAACTCTTTTAGGTAAAATCATAAGTAAACAAATTTGAATTCGATAAACATAATATTTGCTAACAATGTGGTAGAATTGAAAAGAAACATACATTTTTTGAAGGCTGGAAGACTGGATTGCAGATTTCTTAATTCGCCAAGTAGTTGTGTTTTGTTGTTTTTTTGTTGATTTGGGGGGGAGAAGACGGCTGGGAATCAGTTATACTCGAACCCTATACGCAGCGTATAGTACAATACGCAGTGTATATATATATATATTTTTAATTTTTTTTTGGTTTGTATTAGTCTTTTTGGGCAGTGAATGTTCATAACAAGGTAATGTAAATTTTTTAGATTTTTTCAAAATACTTGATTTTTTTTTTCATTTTAAAACATGTTATATTAGCTAGATATTTGTGTCTTTTTAACTAAAATTTTTTTTTTGTTAGGTAAAAAATTATGAGTTGTTGGTGAGAAGCAATGGTTTCGTAGGAGACGAGTCATTTGTTGTCCTTGCAATCGCATAGCGTGTATTTCTATCAGCTATCCGAAATGGGATACCTTTACTAATGAAAAGTGTTTTCATCTTTTCAAGCCATGCTTTCGTAGGAGAAGTCGAGTCACAAGAATATGATAATATGAAATCCTTTTACACAAAGATATAATACACGGTTGAATAAAAAAATAAATTAAATTGGTTAGGATAAAATATGTCGAGTCACAAAAATTTCGACAAACATGTCGACCGAAAGGTAATTTTAGTTATCAACCTCCAAGGTCTACAAAACCGGGCTTGCCTCTGTTGGCTTGAACGTAAATATGCCTCTGTTGGCTTGAACGTAAAAGTTGGTAGAAGGTAAGACGTTAAACATGGGCGACGATTTGAAGGAGACATGTGCGGCATACCGGCAGCATATGGCCGAGCAAATATATCGGTCCCGTTTTGAACCAGATTTGTAGTGGTGTTAATTTTTACTTTAATTTTATCTTGAACCAGAATGTCATTGTAACCGTTATTTTATGAGTTTAATTTTAAAGACGTTAATATATTTCGGGCCCTTATTTTTTTGAACATAAAATATAAAATATTTAAAAACACAAACACATTATAGTCTTAACAATTTAAAAAAGCTTTTTTGTTGCCTTGGAGCTTGAGGCTTCCCATTTCACCTGGGTCTTCCGGTAGTCTTTTTCAGTCTTTGCTCCCAGCTCACTGTCAATGACGTAGACGTCAACACTTCTGATGTCTTCATTTATGAAAGAAATAAGACGACCGACGTCCATGTTATTTGTTAACGGTTCGAGGCCACTGTCAAGATTAAGATAAGGGTTCCTATAATAAAACCACATGTTGTTTGTATTTTCATACCCCAGATGTGGCATGATTAGACTCATATCATAGAATCTAAACTCATTTACATCGCAGTAATCCGCCAAAGTACAGCAGCCTTCCACGTATCTCCTGCCAGGTGAATCTGTAAAATGACCGTAATGATATATATTTAAAGTAAAATATCTTGGATTATAGCTGTATGCATCATCTACGATTAAACCCATGTAACTTTCGTTAGTCGATCGAATCGTCTGTTAGAGCATATTCCTATGCTATGAGTGTCTCGTGTATTGTATCTATGTGAGCGAGTCTTAGAATGAATTGTAGTGACTATTTGGTTAGTGGCGTACCACATGGTCCGGCGGACCATGTGGTCCGGCGTATCAGTTTGGTACGCTGGGTGATTAGTCACTAACTATAAATAGATGTGTGTTAGAATGTGCATGGTAACCAGTTAAAACACTTCTGTCATTCTACACTTTCTGTGTGTGTGTTTCTAGAGAGAGAAACTAGAGAGTCTTCTTTGTATCTTCAAGTGATCAATAAGAATTCTCTTATTTACATCCGTTGTTACTATGATTGATTGATACACGCAGTAGTAAGATTGTTTCTCGTTTCTACAAGTGGTATCAGAGCATTTGGTTGCTCTACTGCTGTGTTTTTGATCAATTTTCGGAGTTTTAGAGAGAGAAAGCTTGGGTTTGGTAAGTTTTTCTTCAATTTCTTCCAATTCTGAGTGATTCCAAGGATAAAAATGATTTCTGTATGCTCCTGGAGTGTTTTCGCATCATATTGATCCTGTTTTCAGCTTCAATTGTCAAAATTTATGAAAATCAGTCGATTTTTGAGTTTTATGTGACTGGTCCGCCCAACGAGCAGTCTGGTCCGCCGTTTGATCCGCTAGGCAATCTTCATCAGTCTGATCCGCAGCAGTTACAGCGTATCAGTGTGATCCGCTGGTTTATTTGGTCCGCCGTACCAAATTTGATCCGCTGAAGATTTCTGATCCGCTAGTTCATCTGATCCGGCATCTGGTCCGCTAGTTCAATTCTGATCCGCTAGTTCATTTCTGGTCCGCTGAATATCATCTAGTCCGCTGGGATTTATCTGATCCGCAGTTTCATACTGATCCGGAATCTGATCCGCTGACTTTGTTTTGGTCCGCTGACAGAAAAGTGACTTTCATTAAAACTGACGTAACTTGCAAACCGTTTGGAGTTACGGAACCCAATACCAGCCAAAACGTTCGTCTTTCCGAGATCTAGGACTTGTACCAGCCTACGGCCAGTACCGAGCAGTTTTGACCCCCAAAATCCGCTTGGAAGACCTTCGTTTTTGAGTTCGAAGTTTTTGAAGTATCATTTTACGTTGGAAAATGTCGGATTTTCATGCATTTGCGGCTATGCAAAGTACGGTACAAGCTATGCTCAATTTTGATAATGAAATAGGAACAAGTCAGAAAGTTCCCAAGTTGTTAAAATTGGAAGATTATCAAAATTGGAAGCAACGTTTCTCTGCATACATCAGCACAAATGATATTGATTTGTGGATTCCGATTCGAACGCTGTATGTGCGTCCAACTGACAATGGGGAATATAAAGAGATTCAAGATTTTGATAAGGATGAACGAAGAAGTTATGAACTTGAACAAAAAGTTTATGGTTATCTTACCATGGCTTTACCTACGGAGTTGTTACATCAATTCAGTACTTGCAAGAAGGCTAAACAGTTATGGGATGCTTTATCTGCTCGATGTGAAGGCAATGATCAGTATAAGAAGAGTCGAAGGAAAGTTTTGAACAAAGAATTTGAAAATTTTCAACAATACGACAAAGAAAATATTTCTGCTCTTGTTTCAAGATTTTCACATCTTATTAGTGAGATGAAAGTAGTCAAGATTGAAAAGACTGAGGAAGAATTGAAAGAGAAATTGATGGAAGCATTACCAGAGAAATGGGAAAATTATGTGTTGTTGCTTACTCATGATAAAGATTATTCCACATTATCATTTCATGATTTGACGGGAAAGCTTCATGCTCGAGAAATGGAAATGATGAATTCAAACAAGTCCACTGCTCAATTACAAAATCCTGAGTTATATCATGGACAAAATTCTGCAAGTATCAATGCAAAATCTAAATCATCTGGTTATGATACATCAAATCCACCTCAAACAGCATTTGTTGCTGATCATGGATCAGGAAAGTATGAAAGTTCATCAAGAAGGTGCAGTTTCACTACTCCTGAGAGATCATCTGCTAGTTCGATTAATGGGAAGTCAGCTGAAGATTTAGTTGCGTTGTTATCTGGACTCATATCATCTTCTTCTGGCGATATATTCAGTCAAATTGGTAGCTCTTGTCTATATAGAGAGGATTTAGATCATATGGATGAAGATCAGTTGAACAAATTAGATTTGGAGTGGCAGTTTGCTATGCTAACTGAAAGAGGTAGAAGATTTATCAAGAAACATGGAACGTCATCTATTTTTCAAGGAGACAAACTTGGTTTAAATAAGTCACAGATCAAATGTTTCAAATGTTCCAAATATGGTCATTTTGCTCGTGAGTGTCCTTCAAAAGAAAAGGTGGTTCAGACAGCTGATAAAACTGCTTCATCTCAAATTGCTTTGACTGCTATTTCTTCTGCATCAAAAGAACAAACATCGAATGAAGGTTATGATTGGGAGGCTGATTTTCCTGATGAGTCTTGTTTTGTTGCTCAAATTGTTCACAGTGATGACGAAGAAGAGATAACAGATTCTGATTCAGATGTTAGTAGTTATGGAAATAGTGGTTATGAATCTGTCTGTGAGTTTTGTTCTCAAAAAGATAAAATGATTCAAGGTTTAGTTAAGGAAAAAGAAGATTGGGTTGCTGATAGAGAAAAGTTGGAAGGAATGATCCAAGAGTTAGAATCTCAAAAAGAAAAGTTTTCAGTTTTTCAGAGAGAGTTAATTGAAAAAGAGTTGCAGTTTCAAGGTGTTGAGCAGGAATTTGAAAAGAAGTTTACAAAATTATCTGCAGAAAAGGATGAATTAGTTCAAGAAGTGAAGAAATGGAAAGATGAAGCTGAGGATGCCGCAAAAGATTTTCAAAATCTTTTTGATAAATCAAAGTCCAGACTTGATACTCTTACTCAACTTTCTGGTGATCAAGCTACTAAGATTCAATCTTATCAGACTGA
>JBCNJP010009392.1:0-30093 GCA_039602395.1 Deinandra increscens subsp. villosa
AAGACATTCCATGCAAATTGCGTTCCTCCTCCAAAGCCAATCAAGCAAAGAACGCATGTTAAATTCAAGGGTCAAGCTTCAGGAGAAATTACCAGTTGGATGTATGGTGAAAGTCTTAGGTGCTATGGAATCAAACGACAACATGGAATTCAATATTTCAAGACTGGATGAGACTTTGATTCATTACCGGTTTGGGATGTTCGGGAGCTTACTCGAAAACTTTTTGCAATTATGGTACTGATTGGAGGGGTTTCCATTTCAAGAAGCTAATTGAGAAAGAATGTATTGAAGGATTTCAATTTCTGAAGCCTCAAAGACCAAAGAGGCGTAGACATCCGACAAAGATTCATAAGAGAACCGGGAAGAAGCTGATAATTCTTGTTTTCAAAACAAAGCCGAATGTGATGAAAAAGATTCCATTGATGAAGATGGAGTTAGATTTCATACAAGATCTGAATTGGTGGTATTATAATGAGAAGATGGGTGAAGCTGTGATCGTGCTGAAGAAAGATAACAAAGTTGTGAAAGTTTATGATCCAATGTGGCTAATTAACTTGTCAAAGGCTGACATAGATGTGCTGTATCACAATCAAATCATGTTTCATCCAGATTATATGGATCCTGGCAGTTTCAAAGGGTGATAAGGATTTGTTTTCAATTCAACATTTATGCTAGGCACAATCATGAGCTGACATGGACAGGGATAGAGACTGGAGCTGAAAATTGACAAAGACTGACCAGCATATGCCAAGGGGGAGCTTACTACTACATGGTCATATCCCTACATAAAGCCCATTGTTGTCGTAGTGCTACAAGGAAATGATGTGAAGATGGAAAATGGCGATGTGATCAGAAAGTTTTTGAGATCACTTCCTGATGTCTGGAGAGTATACACTGTAAGCATCAAATATAACAAGGATCTCAAAACTTTGAAGCTAAGCGAGCTTCATGGGATGCTTAGTGCACATGAAATGGAAATCAATGAAAAGTCAGGTATTCTGAACAACTATTCCAACCTCCACTACACTCATTACTACTCATAAACACAGAAGTCACTTAAGTGAACAAGCTCCTTTGATCACTTATCCTACATCACCAAGAGGTAATGAAATTATGCCTCTTTTTTATAACAACTTTGCTCATGTTACAGAAAACACTCAGGGTGGGCTCACTAGATCAGATCTAGAATGCTACAGTGCTGATGATCTAGAAGAGATGGACATCAACACAAAACTAGCGATGATCTCCCTACGTGCACAAAGGTTGTACAAGAGAACTGGCAGAAAATTTAATGGAGATAGAAATGCTCAAATTGGTTTTGACAAAAGTAAAGCTAAATGCTACAACTGTCACCAATTGGGACATTTTGCTAGGGAATGCAAGCAGCCCAGAAGGGAGAACACAAGTAAAGATGGAGGAAATAAATATCAGAGACCTCACAATGCATACACACAAGTTACCTACCCCACTCTTAACATGGACTCAAGAACAAAACCTCAAACTCCTAATGCATCTACTGAAAGTCACACTGATCCTTCATCAAGTCCAAAGCCCCAAAGCCATGCAACTGTTGTTGTTGCTAATCAAACTAGATGTGTTGATTGGGAAGAAAGCATGCAAGAATTCTCCCCCATCAATCATGCTTTGATGGCAAAAGAAATCTCTTACTCTGCTGATAACTCCTCCACTTCATCCATGTATACCTCTTCAAACTGTGTGGTAAATACTGAAATTCCTAATGAAGTACTTTTTCTTCTTTGCAAACCTGAATGTGCTGAACAAATAGAAAATTATAGAAAACATAACCTTGAACTCGTTGAGAAAATGGAAAATATAAAACAAATCAAAGAATATTCTAGAAAGCTGACATTGCCTACAACAACAAGATTGAGGAACTAATCAACGGTATTAGTGCTCTAAAACATGAAAAATTCAATCTTGTCACTCAAATCAAGGATCTGCTTTCTAAATTAGAGTTTGCAAACAAAGAATGTGAGGATGTAAAATCTAAATGGAGCATCTGTGAAATCAAATTTTCTGTTGTAATTGCTGACTGTGAGAAACTACAGGCCAGCAATGAGAAATACTTAAAACTGTGGCAAAGTCAGAAAGCAACAGGAAACCATTTGAATAATGGAATTGGGCATAATAAAGTCACTTATCCTGATTCATACACTGAATGTATGAAAAAGGTTAAAAATGAAGAAGCAAAAGTTCAACTTACCCCTGATCCCATTATCAAAACAAGTAAAAGAAATTTCAATTTCCAGTGAAGTATCTAAGTTAACATCCAAAACTGAAAAGTCCTTATCAGAAATTGCTGTAACTGAAAAAATGTCACTGTTAAAACTCAGTTTTATAGCAATTCTGGTATAAATGTGAAAGCTCTCTGGAAATTAAAAGGAACAAAAGGAACTGAATCTGAATCCTCTCAAAACTCTTCAAAAGAGGAAACACCTTTAGTTTCTGAAAAATTTGACTTTCTTCCTAAAACTAAAAAGTTAAAGGAATGTTTGATCTGTGGAAAAGGTCGTCACCTTGTAATGAATTGTCATCACAATCAATTTTTTTAATATTAATCAAGTTGTCAAAAGTCAAACAACTGAAAGAATAGAAAGTTCCGTTAAACCAAAAATTGCTGGTGATAATCACAATGTCAACAAAAAAGTCAACTTTAGAGAGTCAAAAGTTCAAAATCCATTTCATTTAGAACAAAGACAATTTAAACCTGTTGAAAAGCAAAGATCAGACTATCTCAGCAATCAAGATTTTGAGAAATTTGAACATTTCCATTCCACACAAACTCAAAACAAGCAAAAACCTAGGAGTATTTCTGCTCCTAGATGAAGAAAATTTAATTATGAGATAATACTTAGCTCGGAAGGCAAAATTCATGATCCCGAGGTAAAAGTTACCTCGGAGGAACTAATTCACTCCGGAAGACATCAAAATGAGAGAAAATGGGCACCTGAGGTAAAAATTACCTCGGATGACAACTTTTACTCCGGAAAGAACTCCACACCCTAAACCAGAGACGTTTGTCCTATACAAGATAGGATCGTCTCTAAAGGACAAATCAAACAGGTATTTGAAAAGAAATCTTTAAAATTTAATGATAAAACATCATATTTTGAAATTCCCTATTCTGAAACGACAAAGGCCAAAAGACAAAGGGAATATAGATCAATAAAAGTTGTCACAAAACAAAAGGCTATAGACTTTCAGTCTTAACTGAACTCTTTTTCTATTCCCAAAGAGATTCAAATTTTTTTTTAACTCATGATCAGTCAACGGCTAAATCATCAAAATCTAGAGACGTGACTCAAACTATTGTACTCAAAGAGTACAAGTACAATGATGCAATGGAAATACCCAAGACCACAAAGGCTTGGGTCTCCCTCTGAAATTCACTCATTTCTTTGTTATACCATGTGCAGGACACATCCAATAAATCTCAGAGCAACGTTTGGGTTGTAGATAGTGGATGTTCTTGCCACATGACAGGGAATAAAGATCTACTGAAATATACAAAATAAGTTAATGGAGGACCAGTTGCTTTCGGAAACACTGGGGGTAAAATTTCTGGACAAGGTAACGTTACAAATGTGAAGCTTACCTTTGACAAGGTAAATTATGTTGATGTTCTCAACTTCAATCTTCTCAGTGTCTCACAAATGTGTGACAAGAAGTTGAATGTTTCGTTTAATGAAACGAAATCTATCATCCTTAAACCAGGTGTTAAAATATCTGATGAAATGATTTTAATAAAAGCACCTAGGAAGGATGGTCTATACATTCTGGATATGCTACATACAACATCTCAGGATGGTATCACTTGCCTTATATCCGAGGCTTCTGTTGATGAATCAGATTTATTGCACAGAACATTAGGCCATGTGAACCTTAAAACTATTAACAAACTTGTAAAACTTGGTTTAGTCAAAGGTGTACCAAATAAAACGTTCACATATGCAGAACAATGTATTGCTTGTCAAAAAGGTAAGCAACACAAATCTCCTCATAAGCCCAAATTGGAAAGCTCTATCTCAATGCCCTTAGAATTATTGCATATGGACTTATTTGGTCCTACAAGGGTGACGAGATTAGGGAAAAAGTGTTGATACATAGTATGTACGTCGTGTGAAGTATCTAACCAGACAATGTCGTGTGAAGATACAAAGTTCAAGAACCAAGTTCAAGGCAAGCATTATTGCTTGCCGAACCTGGTCCGAACCTGGAGTTCGGACCTGCCGAACCTAGAGTTCGGATAGGGTTCGGTCGAGCTATATAAATAGCGAGTATGGTCTTTGTATTCGAGAGTTTGGTGGTGTGAGATTCTGTTAAGTGTGTGTTTCTAAGGTGTTCTCTCTGTGTCTAGTTTCTGAGTGTTTGACTGATTGTAGTTGCATCTTTGATCAATAAAACAATCGGTTATTTATTTTTTGATCTTCGAATAGCTAGATTGAGTAGACGATCCGATGTTCACGCATTTTCAAGTGGTATCAGAGCTTTCTAGTTCACTCTACTGATCTGTGGTTGTTATTTTCGGATTTTTGAAATGTTCTTGGTGTTTCTCGAGTTTGTTTACGTGTTTTCTATCAAATCTATCGAGTATTTTGTGTAAAATTTGCTCCTAAATCATTCCAGTTCACTTTTTCTGTTCGCTGCTACAAATCTCATCAAAATCAGTAGAAAATTTAGCGTTTTGAGAAAATTATGTCGAGGTTCGGACTTACCTGGTCAGGTTCGGACTAACCGCTCCGAAGTCCGTGTTCGGACAGAGTTTGGACGTGTTCAGTATAAGTTCGGTTGAGGTTCGGAGTGTGTTTGGTCTGAGTTCGGACTTAGTTCGGACATTCTTCTGTTTTGGTTGAGGTTCGGGTTGTTTTGAGTTCGGACATATTTCGGAAAGAGTTCGGAGCTAGTTCGGAGATAGTTCGGAAGACTTTCGGCTATAGTTCGAAATTTTTTAGGTTCGTTTAAAGTTCGGATTGTTAATTGACGGTTCGGAGGGAGTTCGGAGACACAGAGATAGGTTCGGAACAAGTTCGGCCAATTAAAATTCAAAATTTTTCAACGCTGTCGGAATTTCAAGCTTTTGCCGCTATGCAAAACGCAATGCAAACCATGCTGAATTTTGATAATGAAATTGGAACAAGTCAGAATGTTCCTAAATTGTTGAAGTTAGAAGATTATCAGAATTGGAAGCAACGATTTTCGGCTTATATTAGTACGAATGATATCGATTTGTGGATTCCAATCAAGAATCTTTATCAACATCCGACTGATGCGGGAGATTTCAAGGAAGTTCATACTTTCGACATTGCTGAAAGGAAAGCATATAAGCTGGAACAAAAAGCTTTCGGTTATCTTACAATGGCATTACCTACTGAGTAGCTACATCAATTTAGTACTTGCAAGAAATCTAAGCAATTGTGGGATGCTCTATCAGCAAGATGTGCGGGTAATGATGATTACAAGAAGAGTCGGAAGAAAGTGTTGAATAAAGAATTTGATAATTTTCAAAATTATGAAAATGAAAACATTACTACCCTTGTTTCTCGGTTTTCACATCTTATTAGTGAGTTAAAGGTAGTTGGAATTGAGAAAACTGATGCTGATTTGAAGGAAAAGATTATGGAAGCATTGCCTGAAAAGTGGGAACATTATGTTTTGTTACTCACTCATGATAAAGAATATTCTACGTTGATATTTCACGAGCTTACTGGGAAACTTCATGCTCGAGAAATGGAAATGTTAAACTCTAAGAAGTCAACAGCTACTTTACAAAATCCTGAGTTGTACCATGGTGAGAATACTGCAAGCATGAATGCTAAAGCTAAGCCAAATCTGAGTTCTGCACCGACTGTTGCTTTCATGGCTGGAGTTTTTGGAAATTCTAATAATAATTCATCACGGGGATGTAGCTTCACAATTCCAAATTCATCAAGTCAGAATGCTTTTTTTGCTGAATCAATGGATGATTATGCTAAAATGATTACTACTTTGATCTCATCATCTTTTGTTTTGGTTATCAAAAATGTTGCTGATGCAAAATTAACAAGGGATGATCTTGATGCTCTTGATAATGATCAGTTGACTGATTTGGATATATCTTGGCAATATGCTATGCTGAGTCAAATATCAAAGAGATTTTTCAAGAAGCATGGTAAAACTACTTCTAATTTTAATGAAAAATTAGGTTTTGACAAGTCAAAGTTAAAATGTGACAAATGTTCAAAGCTTGGACATTTTGCTAAAGAATGTCAACAAGCACAAATAGCAAGCCTGGTTTTGCTCAACCATCTTCCAGTAACACAAGCAAGACAACAGCTTTAACAGTTCAACATGATGTTGTTTATGATTGGGGTAAACAGTTTGGGTGTGATTCATCAGCTTTAATTGTCACTCATGTTCAACAAGACGGTTATTGTTCTGATACTAGTTCAGATACTAGTTCAACACCAAGTTCCTATGAATCTGCTGAGAATATGGAAAGCTTGATGAAAGAAAATATTTTGTTAGTAAAAAAATTCAAAAGATTTCTGAAGAATTGAAGTTGGTAATAGCTGAGTTAGAGATCTCTAAGGATAACGAGAAGGAATTTATGTTGAAAAATGATTCTTTGATGAAGGAAGTGGGTATGCTTAACAAAGATCTTTATTTAGTCAAAGAAGATGTACAGATGCTAGTAGTAAGGAATGAAACATTACAGGAAGAAAGGGATGCGTTGTTCAAAGAAGTTAAGAAATGGAAGGATGAAGCGGAGGATACTGCTAATGATTTTTAGAATTTGTTTGACAAGTCCAAAATCAAGCTTGATCTGCTTACAAAGAATGCTGAAGAATCTAATGCTAAGATTGAAGCGTATCAAGTTTACATGGAAAAGTTGTTGGATGAGAAGCGCGAATTGGTTCGTATTAATAAAGTTCAAACAGAAAATTTGGAGATCCAGAAGCGGAATGAAGATAAACTGAAGAAAGAAATGTTTGAAGGCCTGGAAAATCTTTACATGCAAAAATTTGAAACACACAAAGTTGTAAAGTGATTGATAGCTAATGAGAAAGAGTTAGCTGAGGCTCAACAACAAATTTCTGATCTCAAAATTCAAGTCATTGATGCTAATAGATTGCTCAACAATGTTTCAAATTCTCAAGTATTCACAAGCTTCTTAGATAATGATGCTAATTTTGAGAAGATGTTCGATAAAACTGTATCACCCCCTGCTCATATCAAAGAAGCGTTCAAAGAAGTGAAAGAATAGGTTGAAGAGTTTGATTATTCAAATGTTTCATCATCTAATTCAGAGGAAGAGAAGGTTGTGCAGAAAAAGAAAAACAAGAAGCATAAGAAGAAGAAGGGAAAGAAATCTGAAGTTTCTCCAGCTCCAATATTTGTTTCTGGTTCATCTTCTGCCGATAATGAGAAATCAGCTTCTTCAAGTGAAAAAATACGTTCTCAACCTGATTTTGATGAGACGGTTTTCTTTGAGCAGAAAAATATTAAAGAAATCAAAGCTGAATTTTCAAAGTTAGCAAAGGATGGTCATCAGAATTCAATTTCTGAGAAGAAGATTTCTGGAAAAACTGTTGGTTTGGGTTTTAGAGCACAGCATGATAAAGCTGAGGAGGTTCCAGCATCAACATCACAGGGTTTGAAGAAGCTAAAGATGAAACAAGTGAAGAAAGAAATATTCAAAGCTGAAAAAGTTTAACCCGAGAGGTTCTACAAACTCAAGGGTTCGGAACAATTATTTTCTGATAAAGAATTTCCTCTTCATTGTGTCGATGCCTGGAAGATTTCTGAAGTACTTGTGAAAGATGTTACTTCATCAAACATAAAGAATCAAAAAGCTAAAGTTTCTTCTGAAGGTTCTCTTTATCGAAGCCCAACATCCAAATGGGTCCATGATCACATGCATCAGGTATATGATTCTAATTTTGATCAATTTCGAGATATTCATTTTTGTGATTCTATGCAGGCACCTAAAAGGTGGGATAAAACATAACGTATTTGCTATGTGTGTCGCCAAAAAGGGCACATGGCAAAAGATTGTCCACTTTCTGCTGAATCAAAATCAAGATTTCGAAAGACATCAGTTTTTTGGTAAACCTGCCAAACCAATGTTCTTTAATGAACAAGGCAGAGTTTTTATGATGTTGAACCAACATGCTTTCTTAAACAAAAACGTTTTGTTCCAATGTTCCGAAAGGTTCCAGATGTAGGTTTCTCATCATAGACACCTGTGTCTGTTTCATCAAAAATTTAATTACCAAACCACAACAATGGAAACCCAAGGTGGTTTCTAAGCAAAACCAGTAAACTGGTCGACCGGAAGCAGGTGCTTCTGGTCATGTTAAAAACTAATCAGTTTGACCAGTGTGCAGGTACTTCTGGAAAACCTATCGACGATTGCATAGTTGTTGATGGAGGAGTATTTTGCTTAACTTAAATTTCATGATATATTTTTCTAATCTGCAAATTTTTCTGAAATTTTAATCTGCAAAATATCCGTGTTGATTGATCAATTTTCTTTCTTAAAAAATTTGAAAAAAGCCAAAAATAGAGTTTTGTTTTTGTGTAAAATGAAAAATCCAAACATAGAGTTTTTCATTTTAATGGGGGAGAAATGCATGTAAGGGGGAGAAATTGCCAAACTGCATGTTATAGGAAGAAGGTGAATGCATGCAACATATATAAGGAAGGTGAATACATGCAAAATATATAAGGAAGGTGAATACATGCAAAATATAAAATTTGAGAAATCGATCATTGGGAAATGATGGTACATTGGCTTACGTATCTGACTCATGGATAGAGTATATAAAAGAGCCATAAGATCATTGCTTGATGTGCTTGGTAGGCTCGGCAAATCAGAAAGTATTCAGATGTGATATACACTAAATGCTAATGCTTGACCAAGTGGAAAACATCTTGATGCATATTTCATGACACAAAAAGAAAGATAACTGTGAAAATAGTAATGAGAAGTCACTGTGTATACATGCGTTCATTTTGCAAAGATTTAAACCTGTTTGATTTTCTTTATTTTGTCAAACGATTGGCCTTTCTCTGCGTATCGAAAGATCGACCTGATTGGTGTTCGTTTGACGTTCTGCTTTATTTTCTTTGGTGTTTCGTATAACTCATCGGACTTTCTCTGCGTGTATGGGAGTACCGACCTGATTGTTGTTGGGTTATACAATTTCAACTTGTTTTATTTTTCTTATTTTGTTAAATCCGAGGCCTTATCTGCGTATCGAAAGATCGGCCTTAAGGTAGATGATGTAACGTTCTTCTTTCTTTTTGCATGGAACACAGTTGACGATATCATGAAAAACATTATACGTTGTGATATATCACAAGTGCAATCACACAAAAGGAAAAAGAAAAAAAAACAGAAAATGTCTGAATGTGTCTGATAGTGTGGGGTACATTGGTCAAAGCAAATCTAATCAATACCTTAACATATCCAGATGTTATGAGTATGATTATGTCTGAGTTTAAGATGGACAAATAATACCAGCAATCAGCATGACTTGTGAGCTTCAGTTAGTTGAAATTGAAGTGTAGTTCAGTGCGTTATGTTCAGTATGATCCCATATAATTATCTTTCTCATATAAAAAATAGTGTCTGATTCTGTATTGCAATTTCATTTCATATCAAGAAAAGCATAAAAAGATTTTCGGTGTGTTTTAGCATAAATTTGAAGAATCAAAAAGATTTTAGGTTTGTTTTGATATAAACTTTCTAAAAGCCAAAAAGATTTTGATTCTGCTTTATTTTCGATTTGATCAACACGTGATACAAAATTCGAATTTTCTAAATCATATCTTGGAGTCTCGAAGAGACGTTTTACGCCAAGATTATTTAAATGTTTGTGTAGGTAGCTAAAGTGAAAGAGATCACAACTTCAATTCTTCTGAAGATGTTGATAAAAGACCAGAGATACACCAGATGTCGTCAAGTATTCAAGATCAAGCTACGATCAAGTTGAGGAGGGTTTTGTTTGGACGAACGGATTCTACACTTGAGGGGGAGCTTGATTGAAGATACAGATTTGATGATGTTGAAGTGATACTACACACGATGAGGGGGAGTTTGTTGATACATAGCATGTGCATCGTGTGAAGTATCTAACCAGATAATTTCAAGTGAAGATACAAAGTTCAAGAACCAAGTTCAAGGCAAGGATTATTGCTTGCCGAACCTGGTCCGAACCTGGAGTTCGGACCTGCCGAAACTAGAGTTCGGACAGGGTTCGGCCGAGCTGTATAAATATCGAGTATGGTCTTTGTATTCGAGAGTGTAGAGGTGTGAGATTCTGTTTAGCGTGTGTTTCTAAGGTGTTCTCTCCGTGTCTAGTTTCTGAGTGTTTGACTGATTGTAATTGCATCTTTGATCAATAAAATAATCGGTTATTTTCAAAAAGTCTTATTGCGTTGTTATAACTGACGATTTTTCAAGATACATTTGGGTGTTCTTTCTTTCAACCAAAGATGAAACCCCAGAGATTTTAAAAGCACTAATAATTCCGCTTGAAAATCAGTCCAATTTGAAAGTCAAAACAATAAGAAGTGACAATGGTACACAGTTTAAAAAACAGGTTTTAAACTCTTTTTGTGAAGAGAAAGGAATTGCTAGGCAATTCAGTGAAGCTAGAACTCCTCAGAAAAATGATGAACTGAGAGGAGAAATAGAACTTTACTTGAGGATGCAAGAGCCATGTTGGCTGAATCAAAATTGCCTGTACCTTTTTAGGTAGAAGCAGTAAATAATGCACGCTATGTGCAAAACAGGATTTTGTTTGTAAAAGGACAAAACAAGAGACCTTATGAAATTTGGAGAAAAAGAAAACCAAATATCTATTTTCTTAAATCATTTGGTTGTCCTGTTACAATATTAATAAGCAATGAGCAGCTATCAAAATTTGGTGGCTATTTTGTTGGATACTCTGGTGTCTCTAAAGCATATAGAGTATACAACACCAGTTCTAAAATTATTAAAGAAACCATAAATGTGGTATTCAATTAGAAATCAAAGAACAAATTCAGAACTGAGCGCTCATGGTTATTTGATATTGACTCACTAACCACTGATTTCAATATAACTATTGATAAGCCTTTTAGTGAAGAAGTGCAGGCAAAAAAACCTTAAGATACTGACAATGGCAGGTTCAAAGGTGTTGACCCTCCATTCTTTTTATCTGTTAGCACAGAACCTTTTGTCCCAACAACAAGATTCAACTTGACTCCAGGAGATGTAGTTCACTTCGATTCTGATGGAACACCTATTCTTCGAATTGTAAATGAATCCGAAGAACCAGCTAAAGACAATCTTTTAACTTACAATGTTACAGCCGATGATCTTGGAAACTCAAGGAATGAAAGTGATCAGAATACTCAATCACAGGCATCAGTGCCAACTCCAATAGGCTGTAATGACTCAACCTCTCCTTCAATTGAAAGGCTGAGCTCACCTACTCCTGTTGATGATACTAATGAAGAAATCACTGAGCCAGTTACATCACTAAATCAAGAATCACCCTCTTCAACAGACATACAAGAATCTGTGCTTATGAATGAGTTTACACCTTTAAACTTTCATGAGAATAATTGCAGTCATGAATTCTCGCCTTCTTATAACTCCAGAGTATTTAAAAATCATCCTCTAAAGAATATTATTGGAGAAATGGAAGCACATGTACTTAGAAGAAGCAAATCCGTGAAAGCAAACTTTTTGTCTACATGCATGTTTCTTGTCACAGGACTAAAGAAAGTAAATGAAGCTTTGAGAGAAAACAGTTGGATTGAAGCCATGCAAGAAAAACTGCTTCAAATCAAGAAACAAAGAGTATGGGAATTAGTGGATTTGCCTGAAAATGCACCACCACCGATTGGAGCATAATGGGTTTTCAGAAACAAGAAAGATGAAAGGGGCATTGTGGTAAAAAAATAAGGTAAGGTTAGTAGTTCAAGGCTTTGCTCAAGAAGAAGGATAGACTATGATGAAGTTTTTGCACCAGTAGCAAGATTAGAAGTAATTAGGATATTCTTAGACTATGCTGCTTACAAGAACTTTCATGTCTACCAAATGGATGTCAAAAGTGCATTTTATATGGATTATTGAATGAAGAATGTAAGGCAAGAATAATGAGGCTTGTAATATTAAATAGTTATAGGCTAAACTTGTTACTAGTGGGCTTTTAGTTCATTACGAGTAATTATGTTGGGTTTGGGCCTGGCTAAAATAAGCCCATGAAAGCTTATGTGTGTGTCTATATAAACACGCATAAGCCTCCTAGTTTGTTGTTGTCCATTCTAGAGAAGCAGAGAATTCGTGGGGCCAGAGAGAGGAAAGTGCGATTACAATTTCTCTCTAGAAATTGTGTACCAGACGAATCCAAGGATTTGTCTGCATTCAGGTTTAATCGTTTATATTGTTTGTTTAGTTTGTTCATAAATTTCTCCATATCTGTTCTTGAATCACCCAATTACTTGGATTCCGCACCTGTAATCGGTTAAGATATCGTGTTAGAATCGTAATCTCATCCTACAATTGGTATCAAAGCCAAGAAACTTCGTTTCGAATCTCTCACGATATCAGATTCAAGTGATTTTGTGTTATTCGGTTCATTTTTGAATGATTGTTGGTTGATTACGAAGAAAATTTAGGGCGCGTTTAGTTGTGGAAAACAAGGGGTGTTTTCCATTTCTGTTTTCCAAGAAAACAAGGAAAACAGAAAACGCGTTCAAATTGTATTTTTTAGAAAACGTTTTCTAGGAAAACAGAAAATAGTGTTTTCTAAATTTTAACTAAAAATGGAAAACACCTTTTTTACTGTTTTCTGTTTTCTATTTTCTTTTTCCAAATATATACAAAAGAAAATGGGCGTTCATTTTCTAGGGTTCATACGCACAGCCGCTCGACCTCTCATCCGTTACCTCCGGCGCCGTCTGCTCCACCGCATCGTCGACGGAAATCTAATGAAATGTAGAGATAGAAAACAAATAGAAAACAGTTGATTTGAACATGTTTTCTAGTTTTCTAATTTTGAAAATGAAAATTTCATCTTTCAAATTTGAACGCGTTTTCAAAATTTTTCAAGTGTTTTCTAGAGATGGAAAACTCATTTCATTTTCTAGAAAACCAGAAATGAAAAACTAGAAAACATTTTCCACAACTAAACGGCCCCTTAGGGTTCTTAGAAAGGTGTGATGGCTGATCTGTTTGATCGAATTTTTCTAGTTCTGTTATTTGGAAATGTTTTTCCTAAAATCTTGGTGTAGTTTGGTGTGTCTTTAAAGTGAGATTTCAAATTCTCGAGACATTTTAGGTTAAATAATTATTTACTTCACTACATGTGTAAACACACAATTAATTGCAATTACAAATAGAAAGCTAACAAATATGTGAACAAAAAACCTCCAAAAGAAAAAATAAACATATGAAAATGATAGAAACCTTATGTATGAAAATGAAAACAAAGGTTAATGTTTATGTAACCAAATTCTATCCATGTAATCTAACAATCTATGTGAGTGACTTTTGTCCATAATAGATTTAGCATTAAGAATGGAAGATTTAGTTAGTAACTTTTTCCCACCTATCATTCTGGCTCAGTAGAATGATTTATTAATGATCAGTGTCTTTTTTTAAATCATATACAACACAATTTCATTTTCATAGGAATACTACACAATTAGTCATAGACTTATCATATGCAACAAATCATTTTTTTCTCTAACTCAAAGCTTGGTGTAGCAAAGGTTGCACACCAAATAAAAAAATGTTTATCTCCTTAAATTAAACAAATTGAATAAACAAAACAGTAACATGCATACCATATAAAGGGCCTTTGTGATGTAGGCTTTGAGAAAATTCAATTCATGAATCACTTTTTTCCTTAAAACACCTGGTATAACTAAGAAGATATAACCAATTTATGTATATGAAAGATGACCTAATCCAAATCAATCTAAAATGGAGTGAGCTTGAGAATAAGCCAATCAACTTATGGGAACATGATTTTCCAAGATTAAACTTCATTATCTCACTTCCTTTCTCTCTATGAGCTCCAATCCCTCGTGCAGCAAATGATTTACCAATTGAGTCAATGACAACAAACGATTATGTTTACACTTTGGGTGGTGTTGTTCACCTTCTTCATCACCTACACAACTTAAGCAGTCTTGGTTAACCAACATACCTATGCTAAACATATATCTGCATAGGCAATCAGTTGCAAAGAGATGAAAATGGAAACAGAGAGTAGATGTGTGGATTGATGAAAGATATCTCATACGGAGAGTAGATTTTTGATTCCTATGAAATTCACAACATATCAAGATATCTCATACAAAACAGTTTAATGGTCTAAAACTAATTGCCCTAACTAATCCACAACACATCCAAGATCTCATTAGAACATGTCTTCATTGCACATCTTCATTAACAACTAATAAGCCCAGCAGATATAAAGTCATTTCCCTACTTTCGTTAACAACACACTCTCTTACAAACCTAATGTAAGTTTCATTAAAAGCAAGCCATAGACTTATTCTAAATTTCCTTAAAAACATGTGTTCATTGTACATCTCTGTTAACAACTAATAAGCTCAACATCTATAAAAGCACTTCAATTTGAATGAGTAACCACATATGATAACTAAAATTATCATGATACTGCAAACTCACAAGAGACTGGTTAAGTACGTAACCACATAAGTTAGATACTTAATTGAACATGTAGCCTTTTAAGATCAGATTGAACAAATATCCCAACGAAATTTCAAATCTCAAACTAAAGAAATCGAATGTTAATAAGAAAGTCACTATGAATAAAAAAACACATACCATGATACCAGTAGGAAAAAAAGGGAGCAGCATCAACAACACTTCTGTATAAAAACAATGAAAATAAAAACATTAACATCCTCTAAGAGAATGATACACCAGAAAATAAAAAGCATAATAGTAAACACTACTATAAATACTACAATTATAAAACAATACCTTAATATTTAATAATAATCATCGGATACCATTTCATGATATCGCATCTAAAATCATGAAACTTAATGTACATTTTTTAAACGGACGCTTCACTAACTAAAATATTATTCTAGGTTTAGTATTAGGTATTTAAATTTAAATGCATATATATTCAAAAATTTAGAAATTGTGATAAAAGATACTTATTTCACATAAAAAGGTATTTTAAATAAAGATATGATTTTGAAGTGAGTTATTTTATACTTACTTATTTTAATGTAACATTTTATTCAAATTTTGTTCAGTTATCAAATTATCTAAAAATATGCATATGGGATTTCTTCAAATTTTAAAATCAGATTGTCTAAAAATATGCAAGGATTTTCAATTTTATATTGATATATTTTAGAAATAGTTGACTAAATAGAATATTTAGTTACCAACTTACCTAAAAATATGTATACGGGATTTCTTCAAATTTTAAATCAAATTGCCTTATATTTTATAAATATAAGGATTTAAAAATCATCTTTAGGTGCAGGTGTTTAAAAAACATAATTGAAAACCCACTTTTGGAAGTAAGAATAGGGTATTTGAAACAACATTGGTTTATTCCTAAATTATTTAGTTCGTAAGGTCAGATTATTTCAAACGTTTCATAAGATCAATGTGTTAAAGACATGGTCTTATGCAAAGCTAATTTGAGTCCAAAAAGAGAAGATACCTTGCGATGGTCATGGTCGTCGATATTGTGCAACATTAAGATGCGATTTCCTAAGAACATATATAGGACACTGCAACCTTACCATTCTAGAACCAACTTTGCCATCTTTTGTTTTTGGTTCTATCTCATCGAATAGACGAATATTACATTTTCTTCTTTGTCACCACTTTTGTTTTTGCTTCAGCATGTTGTAAGCCAACTCTTGCTTCACCTAAAGGCTAAAACCAATAAATAGATGAATGTTATTAAGATATAATAAGAGGAAGGGTGTGAAACCTTGATATTGATATTTTAATTGAATGTTGTTAAAAAGATATTTATGCAAATAATATTAAGGTTAAGGTAAAATTTAATAATTACAGAAATTTAAAATATTTTAATAGTAACTGTTATGTTTTGAGATAAATTGTCGCAAAATTAAGAATAAGAATGAAATCATTCAAAAGTTGGGTCTAAACTTCTTCAAACGAAATTTGTGGTTCATTTAACTTTATTAAAAAGTAAACTTAAGGAAATGATTAATAGTAACAGATCTTGGGATTTTTTTTACCTTATAAAAATTAAATTTTCATCAACAGATTTAATTTTTTTTTTTTGCCATATTTACAATAACTCAATTCAAAATTTGAATTTAAACTTTTTAGATCAATATTTACCATATATAGTTTAAAAAATTTATTTAGTAGTGAAATATTCTTCATTAACTATACTTATTAAGTTCTTAAATATAGAAAGCTAACATTACAAAGAACATAACTTTGAGATTTTAGAAAAATGTTAAAATCTACCTAATACAATTTAAAATTCATCTAAACCTTCTAAAACCTTAAAATGCTAATTGCATATCATCATTTTAAACATTAACTCTTATTCTTATTACAACATATTATATGATCTTTTAGAAAAAATAACATTATTAAACAACTAAAGGCATGAAGTATGAATGTACACCTAAAGTACTAACTATGACCAACATCAAACTCAATATCTTGAGTATCTTTATATATTAGCCTGAAAAGATAACCAACAGAACCACCAAAAAACTAATATTTTGAAAACTAATAGTTACCTGTTGAGGTTGACATTTTCTTCTTTCAATGGTAGTACACAACATCATTCTAGCACCAAATTAGGCAGGTAATCAATTTAAATTCGATCAAATATAAACATGGAAAACTACCTACCTATAATTCAAAGCAAATTAAACATAAACATCACAGATCACAGTTGTTTAAAAAAATGCAACTCGTCATGACAACATATAATTTCATTTTAATTAATATATGATCCATTAAACTATAACAAAACAATTGAGTTTTTTTCTAAACAATAAGGGTTTAGAGAATTAACTAAATTTCATTCATTGAGATGCGAGATGATGAACCTGATCAGCGAAGCCTATTTATCGATGATTCTTAATAAATCAAACTTCATTAACAAAAAAATGATATGGAACTAACCTTGCAACTTGTATTTCATAGGAATCACTTCAAGAACAACACAACAGACTTATGTTTACAACAAAAAACTTTCAATTTAAAGCAGTGAATACAAAAGACAGTGAAATCAATGATATCAAATCAATTTAACAATCGTCATACTTCTTAACAATGATATCAAATCAATTTAACAATCGTCGTACTTCTTAACAATGATATCAATCCAGTTTAAAGTCTGTATATGTATAGCTGATCCACATTACTTTGATTGCATAAATGATTGCAATGATTCAAGTTTATTCAATGATCTTACCTGTAAGCAATTGGCGATTAAATTTGACCACCCTTATGGAGAGAAAAAAGTACTTACATTTCCTAAACTAACGAATGATCGCAAAACCCTAAAAAGGTAAAATCGATTTTGTAAGATCAAGAATAAATGAAACAATTATCGACTGAGATGATTAATCGATAAAAAAACCCTAACAAAATAAATCAGTCACAAAACCCTAAAAAGTACAATCGATTTTGTAAGATCAAGAACAGATGAAACCATTACCGATTGGAACAGATGAAGACGAAATCATTAACGGAAACCATGCCTGATCGGATTTTAGATTCGGTCAAAACGACGATGGAGAATGAATTGCGGCGAAACCGGAAACAAACAACACATAGCGAATCGTATCAGAAAACATGATATAAAAGCGTAAAACTGTTTTTGATGTATAAGATCGGAGGAAAACTCACCGGAAATCGCTGAAGAAGTGACGGAGCTCGCAATCGCCGACGGAGATCGAGAGAAAACCCACGTAAAAACCCTAGCTGTTTGCAAACAAATGAGGTCAGATTTGGAGAGTTTTCTTATATACTCGGGTCAAAAAAATCCGGCGGATATGACCCGGATCCGCGAGATTGATTTGATTAAACCGTAAGTTTTTTAAAGAAAATCTAAAAAATTAATAAAATTACACCTAGGATTTTGGTTTGATTAGAGGATGCCACATCACCAATTGATGATGTGGACAAACTTATTATGTGCCAACTCAACTTAATATGTTTTGTTTAATAGATAGGTAGATTGTCATTTGGTTAATTGAGCAATATTTCTGCAACAAATTGTTTGAATTGTACTTCAATTTTTTTAGGGTCGAATTTATTGAAATGGTGGTCATATTTTGTTTTATTTTGTTCCGAATTTAATTGATTGGCTCTCATCTGACACGTGGTCATTGTTAATTTTTTGTTTAAAATCTTATTCAGGAATCTGTCAACGTAGATCACGGGATTGCATATATTGTTCAAAATTGTGATTTGGCAAGCATGCTCTAATATTGGAATTTCGAATATTGTGGTGGGATCTGGTCAATAAGAGGTCTACGGATTTTGGATTTTCGACTAAAACTTGGGGTCTCGGTCAATCAATGGGATATTCGGTTCTTAAGGTACGGCTCGGTCATCGGTGGTTTTCGACTCAAAGGTTTCTCGGCTTAGTTCTCGACTGCCTCTGGATATTCGGTCATCTCAATAAGGTTTTCGGCTCAAGTTTTTGCGGGTTTAAGGTTTCCGACTCAGTCTCGGAGTTTTTGCTTTGGATAGTTTAGTCTCCGGTTCGGAGAAGTGGTTCTCGGTTCGGTTCCGCAAGGTTTTTAATTCGGCTAAAGGTCTTTGGTTCGTTGTAATCCTTTCGGCTTGGGGTTAGGTTTCCGGTCGATCAAGTCTTCAGTCGAAAACTTTAATTAGATTTCTTTGAGTTGCGGGTTCCTTCACGGCTCCGGGTTTTCGGTTTGCAATTGAAGTCTCCGGCCAAAATCGTGTGTTCGGCCGAATCGCGGCTAATGGAAAGTTTACGTCGTGCATGAGATTAAAATGAAGTTAATTGAATTTTCACATATTTACAATAATGACATCGCTATTAACCCTCTTTAACATAATAAAACTTGCCCCTTATATAAGTGAATATAATATTATCAATGTTATAACCGAATATTATATTACTAAGGCTTGGGTACAACAGTTTTAGCCCACCGTGCAAGTTCATCATTCAAGTATAGAGCGTACAACACTTTCAGCCTACCGTGCAAGCCCCATCGTCCAAGCAGAGAGCGGTCGTTTCTCCGTACGTTAGGTAGTTGGTCTCACGATCTTTGGTAGTTGTTTGCGTGTTTCTTCGTTCGTCCCTGTTCACGTACTGCTTCACTATTTTCGTCCTTATCCACTGTTCGAGGATGTCGTGCGTATGGTGGAGCTATCCTCGAGTCATGTTTGGAGTTTGAAAGTCATCGTCCGTTGTTATTATATAGGATTTGGAAACCATTACTCTCTTTACTTTTCCGTCTGAATCGAAATTGGTAAGATTTCTCTGCCCTTCTCTTTTAGTACAGCAATTTCATTCTTACCTGCAATTTCTTTAAAGAAACATCAGTCGGTTATGGTTATGACCGCATCAATACATTAATCTTCACTGTTTTTCTTTTATGGCAACTGCGTTTCTAAAGATTTGGTGTATTTTGTGTGTTTTTGTTTGCATAAATGTGTGTCTGTTTGAGAATTGATGATTTTATTTGTTGCCCTTCAGTTGTTTGATGATATGCTAAGAACAAAATTGAATTGAAAATCAAGAACGTAAAGCTGCAAGAAGTTTTTATTAAGACGATGGATTGGGATTACAACAACTAAACCCGGCTTATATAGCCGCTTATTACTGCTAATTAACAACCTATAACAACCATTTAAAAATTTACAATTTTACCCCTCATCTATCAAGAACTTAACAGTTTGCTCCCAAACTTTATTAACCGGGACTAACATACTCCCCCCTAATACCAATCCATTGCAGCCAAATTTCTCAAACACTTCTCAATTCTTTTCATCAAAATCATTCCATTAACACCATGCAACAGAGGTTCTATGAACTTGAATACACTAGTGTGTCATGAAATTGAATCAAAGAATTACCAATGTGTGATACATGAAATTTTCAAAACTCAACAGAAACAAACACCCTTTTTCATAGCTCTTCAACACCAATTAGTTTTCTCATTTCTAAGAACCTAGTCCTTGCTAATGCCTTTGTCATGATATCAGCTTTCTGCCATGAACTTCCTACAAATTTCACTTGTATTTGCCCTTTTTCAATACATTCTCTAATGAAGTGAAACCTCAGATTAATGTGCTTAGACCTGCCATGAAAAACTGGATTTTTCATCAGCTGAATTGCTGATTTGTTATCAACATTTAACTGCACTTTTTCATGTTTTTGACCCGTTATTTCTTCTGCAAGACCTGCTAACCAAACAGCTTGACAAGCTGCAATTGTGGCAGCTACAAATTCAGCTTCACAGCTGGATAATGCAACTATCTTCTGTTTCTGAGAGTGCCATGAAATCAATGAGCCATTGTAATAGAAGACATTTCCTGAAGTAGATTTCCCATCATCACTATCCATTGAGTGATTACTATCTGAAAATCCCTCTAGCATTCCCTCTTGTTTCTTGCCATAAAATAACCCAAAATCAATTGTACCTATGACATACCTCAATATATGTTTGACAGCTTGCATATGTGATTCTTTTGGTGATTGCATAAACCTACTCACATATCCTACTGAGTATGTCAAATCTGGTCTAGTTTGACACAGATATCTCAGGGACCCAACAAGCTTTCTGTAGCCACTTGTTTCCACTTCCTCACCATCGACATCTTTGTACAATCTTAAACCTGGATTCATTGGAATAGAGGCTGAATTTCCTTCTTCTAAGCCAGCCAAAGCAATGATCTTGGCAGCATATGCTGACTGTTTTATTCTTATTCCACAGAATCTTGTGATACTTCCATACCTAGATAGTAACACAGTAACCCAAGGTCAGTCATTTCAAATCTTGACTGCATCTCTGCCTTGAATATGTCTATCTCTGCTTGATTGCTACCTGTGACTAACAGATCATCTACATATACACCCAAAATTATTCTGCTTTCCAATTTTACCCTTATGTACACTGCTTGTTCATGTTGACACCTCTTGAATCCCAATTGTTTCAAAACAGTGTCAAGTTTTGTATTCCAGGCCCTTGGTGCCTGTTTCAAACCATACAAGGCTTTTACCAATTTATAAACCTTGTGTTTCTCACCTTTTTTCACATATCCCTCTGGTTGATCTACATAGACATCCTCCTTTAATTCTCCATGAAGGAAAGCTGCCTTCACATCTAAATGAAACACCTTCCAATTCTTTTGTGCAGCAAATGCAAGGATAAACCTTATTGTTTCAATTCTGGCCACTGGAGCAAATACTTCATCAAAATCAACACCTTCTTGTTGAACATATCCCTTTGCAACTAACCTTGCTTTATATTTAGTAATTTCTCCATTAGCATTCCTTTTAATCTTGAACAACCACTTGAGACCAATTGGCTTATGCCCAGCAGGTAAATCAGTAAGTATCCATGTATGATTCTTTTCAATTTCATTGAGCTCTTCTTTCATAGCATTCCTCCATTCTTCTACCTTTACAGCATCTTTGAATAACACTGGCTCTTCCTTTTGTGTTAAGAGAAGATTTACCTGTTCATTTTCTTCTTGTCTTTGAACAAGTTGACTCAGCCTATTATCTAGCACATAGTCCTGTAGATGTGCAGGGATAGTAGAGATTCTACCTGATCTTGATCTCCTTTCACTAGGGTGTGACTGATTCTGATTGTCATTCTCAACATTCTCTTCATTGTCACTCAAATCATCATGATCACCAGAGTTTGAACTTGACCCTTCTCCCCCTTGATCATGATTATTTGTAAAAATTACATCCTCATTTGGTTGAATATCTCTGATTTCTCTATTAACAAAGAAATCCTGTCATTCCTTTTCATTAGTCATAATGCCCATTTTACCCTTGCTCCAGTCCCAACCTCTATTTTCTTGAAAAATAACATCTCTGCTCACAACTATTTTCCCTTGCTCTACATCAAGCATCCTATATGCTTTACTGCCTTCTTCAGTACCTAGATAGACCATAGCTTTACTTTTGTCGTCTAGTTTCTTTTGACCAGGGGTCATAAGCTTCACATGACCAACACACCCAAAAACCCTCAGGTGATTTAAATCTGGTTTCTTCCCTTTAACAACTTCATAGGGTGTAGTCTCATGCAATGCTTTTGTTGGTAACCTATTCAACAGATAGACTGAATGCCTAACTGCTTCTCCCCATAAATCTTGAGGCATTTTCATTGACTTCATCATTGACCTTGTCATGTTTACCTATTCCTTCTTTCTACTGTCCCATTTTGCTGTGGGGTATATGGGGCAGTAAGAAGCCTTGTGATCCCATTTTCTTCACAAAACTGGTTAAATTCCAGTGAGGTAAACTCACCACCCCTGTCAGACCTTAACCCCTTTATTTTTAGACCAAATTTCCCTTCAACATGCATTTTATATCTTTTAAAAATACTAAAGGCCTGATCTTTACTAGTGAGCATATAGACCCACATAAATCTTGAATGGTCATCCACAATTAATAGAAAGTACCTGTTACCCCCTTTGGTAGAAGGAACTATAGGGCAACACAAATCAATAGAGATTAATTCAAGTACCTGTTTTGCCCTTGAACTAGCTTTAGATGGAAAAGGTTGCCTTGACTGTTTTCCAATGAGACATCCTTCACACACTTGTGATGAGTTTCTGATTGCAGGCACTCCCTTCACCAACCCTTTTCTGGTCATTTCCTCCATTGATTGAAAATTGACATGGCCAAGTCTCCCATGCCATAGCCAACTTTCATCTTCAATGCTGTGAAGGAATACCTTGGCATTTCCAGTCTTCAAATTTACCTTATATAGCCTGTTGGGTGCCCTTTTTACTTTCACCAAAAGAGTTCCCAACCTATCATATACCCACAAATGATCTTCTTTCAGTCTCACTTCACAACCACTTTCTGTGAGTTGCCCAAGACTCAAAATATTGCTCTTGAGATGAGGAATGTAATATACATCTGAAAGAATTCTTTGAGTTAACCCCTTTCCTTCTAAGACAATTGAGCCCCTGCCCTTAACCACCACACTTGACCCATCACCAAAGCTTACCTTCCCACCTATATTCTTGTCTAAGACAGCAAAGTGAGTGCTATTTCCAGTCATGTGGTTGGATGCTCCATTGTCCAAATACCACAGCTCTTCATTTCCATCCTCTGAATCATATCTAGATGGCATTACTTCTAGTTCATTCAAAAACACTGATTCCTTTCTTTCAATGTCTTCTGCAACCATCAAAAGGGTAGGTTCTTCATCAGAAGACATTTCTGCTAAATGCACTTCTTGATCTTTTACATTAACCTTGCCACATTCACTGGCATAATGACCAAATTTTTCACACTTGAAGCACTTGATCTTAGACTTGTCTTTCTTACCCTTTGCCGGCTGCTTCTTATCACTAGATTTGTATCCACCATTCTTCTTTGACTGGAAATTCTTTCCTTCACTTGGCTTTGATCCTTTATCCCACTTCTTGTTTCTGACTTTATTTTCTTTATGCCTTGATTGCCAATCCGTGTAGGTCATTAACAATTGGTCATCCTTTGCCAATTCTGTCTTCTTGACCTTCCCAGTTCTCTCTTCAAACGCTTTCAATCGCCCAACTGCCTCTTGAAACAACATGGCATCTAAATCCATAAATTGTTCCATTGATGCTACCAGATGAATGAATCTTTCTGGAACTGATTCAAGTAATTTTCTCACAAGTGTGGCATCATCAATAGGTGACCCTAAATCAGCAGATCTGGTAGACAAAGCACCAAGTTTGGCAGCGAATTCATCAATTGATTCATTGTCCTTCATCCTTAATGAGTCATATTCTGATTTCAATGTCTGCAACCTAGCCTTCTTTACTCTATCAATTCCAACATACCTTGTTTTTATTGATTGCCAGATGTCCTTTGCTGATTCCTGATTCGCCACTTGAATGATCAATTCTTCCGGTAACGCCTGAAAGAGATACGCAATTGCGGCACTGTTCTTCTTGGCGTCAATGACAGCACCTTCTTGTGGTTCAACCACCTCCCACAATCCATGAACGTTGAATATGGCTTTCAATTTGACAGCCCATATAGTGTAATTATTGTGGGTTAACATCGGACATTGAAGGGGAATTGTAGTGTAGTTTTCTCGAACTACTGGTCGATTGCCTCCTCCACCTCCTGCGTCGGCCATTGCCGGAGTTCGAAGCAATCGCGGTGATGTTGGGTGTCTAGTTCGTCGGGGAGATCTTCCCGGTGACAGAAAACGATGAATCTTGAACTGAGATCAAGAGGATCAGAAGATCCCCTTTTCAATTTGGAGCTCACAATGATATCGATCGATTGAACCTCTCAGGATCAGAACTACTGAGCTCTGATACCAAATAAGAACAAAATTGATTGAATTGAAAATCAAGAACGTAAAGCTGCAAGAAGTTTTTATTAAGACGATGGATTGGGATTACAACAGCTAAACCCGGCTTATATAGCCGCTTATTACTGCTAATTAACAACCTATAACAACCATTTAAAAATTTACAAATTTTACCCCTCATCTATCAAGAACTTAACAGTTTGCTCCCAAACTTTATTAACCGGGACTAACATATGCTTCATGTTTTTTTTGGGTATTCTTTCAGTTTGTCTTTCAATTTCAGTCCAGATTTCATTCCTTTTTAATTTTTTCATGCAGGTGTGGAGACAAATCTATGGTTTGATTCCGTCAGGTAATGTTCTTATCCTATGTTTCCTTTTGTTTGTTTCTTTTTAGGAAGGTTTGGTGTTGTTTCTTTTGGTATGGGTGTTCTTTTAGGTGGTTCTGTGATTATTGTTTACATTGGTTAGTTTATGGTATTATGTGGTTGAGTATCTTATATTGGTGATGTTTTTTTGGGTCATTTGGTGGGTTTAGTTATAAAAAAAATACTCTAAGTTTAGGTGACATTCATAGGCTTATAGTGTTAATGTTTTTTTGGGTCGTGTGGTGGGTTTAGTTATAAAAAATTACTTTAAGTTTACGTGAAATTCATAGGTTGGTTTGGTTATATGCAGTTGTCGGTCACTGTTTCTGAAGGATGTGTTCATACCTTTTTGCAAGGGCGTCTTAACAACATTAGAGACCCAAAGCAAACACAATGTCTGGAGGCCCTTTCAAACATATATCACTTTTATGGTCGTTAGATTATGCAATTGTGAGACCACATAAAACATATATATTCTTTATTTTTTCAATCTGAGGCCCTATTGAAATGGGGGCCTAAAGCCCTAGCTTTATTTAACTTACCCTTAAGCCACCCCTGCCTTTTTTTATAATTTGGGGAGGTTGGTTATCTTATAGTGTTAATGTTTTTTTTGTCATTTGGTGGGTTTAGTTATAAAAAGATACTTTGGGTTTGGATGACATTCATAGGCTGTTTCTATGCACTTCCTAGTCAGTTTTTTTGAGGGACGTGCTCATAGTTTTTGTGTAGTTTGGTGAGGTTGGTTATCTTATAGTGTTGATATTCACTGGGTGATAGTAAATTACACTAATGGTTATTAGAAGAACATTAGAAGGATGCAATATACATAAAGTTTAAAGGTTCTGTTTACAACTTTTTACACTACCTAAACCTACAAAATTATACCTAAAAAAACAGATTTCACACCATGCTATGTAGTCATACTTATTTTGTAATTTGCTCAGGTTAATTATCTTATTGTGCTCATGTTCATTAGGTGACAGTAACTTACATTAATGGTTATTAGAAAAACATTATCAATATACTGAAACAGATGCAAACGAACCAGCCCATGTGGTTACTGATGTGCCCCAGGAAAAAACTACAATCACCAGCCCCAATAAGAAACTGGCATCTTTGCTGCAGAATACACCACCAAAGCCCACTGAGAATGTATCTAGCAGCACAGGCAGTAAGGATAAGTCACTAGCTCTTCATGGTTCACCCCAGCATACAGCTAGGCAGCTCTTCAAACGGAAAGGTACCTTTAAATAAATAAAAAAGCAAATTAGACTACAACAGAAGCCTATATAGTGCTCATTAATTATACAGATGGTGGTGAAGGTGCTGTCCAGCAGAATGAGTAGTGCAGCATCTACGACTTATAGAGAAGCCATTTAAAAAAAAACTAAATTACACCTTTTGTCGAAGAATGCGGTTGGTGCTTAAAGGGCAGGAATAGATGACCAGCAATCATAGCTGTGTTTCCTGCCATTTTATAACCTTAGTCACTCATCTATAAAACACCGCAACTTTTGTAGGCCGCTGTTGGCCAGTGTAGATAGGTCTTATGTAAAAATAAACGATGGTTCAGTTTTAATGAATGGCTTCTCGAATTAGTATTACTTGAGCTGCAATGTATCGCCTTTCTCTTTTTAATATAAATAGTATGCTAAACAGATCCATCAAACCAGGACCTATAAATCAAAGGTTCTACCTTTGCATGCTTTGCTTACTCATGTCTTTTTATAGTTCTTTTGTGATTCCTTTTTGTTTTAAATTTGTGAGTTGCTGCTATGGGTCTTCATTTTAATTATGCAGGAGTTAGTGTTCCTTTTTATGTACAGGAAGACACATGCCTCAAAGGTGAAAGATAATAACCGTGCAAGTGAAAATAAGGTTTGTCAATTGTCATGAAATCTTTAGCTTTCTCAGTTTGTGTGTTCCTAAATGTTTATAACTGCGGCTAAAAATTGGAATCTATAGACCAAGAAGTCTTAACGGTTTACTGAGCACGCGTCTTCATCACGTAAGATAACAAGACCGAGAAGTGTAAACGCATCCTCAAACGGCATCCGAGCGCAGCGTGCGGATCGCGACATCTTATTTTATTTAAAATTGGTCCACATTAACCAGTTTTTAAAGCAATAAACGGCCACTCATTTTAAGTTGGTGTAAATTAATTTTAACGGGGTTTTGTTCGTTGAATTTTTCTAGACCTCGTGGTGTGTTTTCGATCGAAAGGGTGTTTTCGACTGTGTTCTGGGTTTTCGACCAAGTCAAGGGTTTCTGGTTACTAAGTTTTCTCTTGTTCATCCAAAGAAGATTATGGTAGGCATCCAAGCGAGTACTTTTGGTGTTAACTCTCAAACTCAGGAATGTTCAAATCCCACATGTGAATTTTTAATTAAAGATTGGCAATCTAAATTTACTTATGGATGTTTGAATCCCGAGAAAACTGAACAAGAAGTTAGAGAATGTAAGGATCGCACTAGAATTTTTAGAGAAAAAATATGAAACTACCAAACAAGAATATATGTTAAAAACCAACTAAGTGATTACAAGTATCTTTTGAGAAAATCAGAAACTCGGGTAGAAGAGTTAAATAAAAAAGTTCTAGAACTTAGAACCAACCTTAGCACTGCCCAATCTACCTTAGACAAACATCTGACAATTTATTCAAAGATGATGGAAGCCAATCAACATTTTTATAATTCTAATGAAAGAATTAGACATGTGAAAGCTCAATCAGGACTTTACTCTGAAGTAAACGTCGAACCATCCACTCACACTGCCCCCCCCCCCCCCCCCCCTTAATGTGTGACATGATCTCTCTGCCTCTTACTGTTGAGGAAAAGGAAAAATTGTCTGCTGTTGAAGCAATTGCAACTTATGGTAAAAAGGAAAGTATGTATATTGAAAGCAAACTTGCTTCATGTCCAATTATAATTTCTGCACCTTCTACTCAAAGTAATAAACTTCCTTCATATGCAGATAATGTAACAGTTGAGGATGTTTCAAAGCATGACAGTGAATACATTGCAAATCATAACAGTCATAAATCTAGTATTTTGAATGATTCTAAAATTGACAAGGTTGAATTTCCTTAGTTTGTCACTGACGTGTCAAAGTCCGTGTCAAAACTTTGAGTGTCAAATGTTTTGGGGGGAACAAACATCTTTCGGTGCGTTTTCTGTAGGAAAAACTGATGCTTGTGTAAAATTTGTGAAAAAAAGGGAAGGGACCACAGGTTGCTGGTTCCCCAACCCCTGGTGTGTTTGTGTTTGGAAAACCTGATAATGTGTTGAATGTGAAATAGGAAAGGGAATCTAAACCCTAAGATTTTGTCCCCTATCCTGAAGTTAACAATGCTTATGACCAACACCAGCCAATAAAGCAGGAGTATGTTTGTCCACTCGTCCTGATAGCAAAACATATTGGATTCACAAAAATGCTGCAAAACCAAAATGGCAATCCAGTGGTCGACAATATTCTCATCCTCCCGCTTTTCCAAAGAAACAATCATGCCATACTTATGGAAAGCCCGGACACTTGGCACGAAGTTGCTTGCATAAACCATATCAGCCATATTATCCACAGAAACAACAGCAGTCCAAATACTAAACTTTCCAGGTTGATGTCCACAATGTCAATCCAGCATCTAACAAGCCAACAATACAGACCTCAGTAGCAGAAGCAACCCAAAGCTAGAAATGGATACACATCTGACTGCTACCCAAAGAAGCAGACTTGTTTCAACTGTAGAGTTCCTGGTCACATTGCGAGAAACTATCTTGATCACCCCTATGGACCTTGTTATCCTGTGAACCAGAAGTTTTCATCTAAGGATTTCTATCAGTCTAAGCCAATGAAGGTGAAACCACCAAAGGCAATGAAGACTGTAAATCCTAAGGTTAAACCTTCTGATGGCAATTGGGGGGCTGCCAAAGAACAAAGAAAGCTCTCAAATCAAATGCAGGTTTTTCCAAATTATGATAATTTTCATAAAAAGGTGAGCAAACCAAATCAGGAAAAGGTTGAGAAACCTAAAGGTACCACTCCCTAGGTAACTAAAACTATTTTAAAAAATGTTCCTGAAACGAAAAAGGTTTAAATGCCTAAAGTCACTACTTTAAAGGTGACTAAAACAACTTTTAAATCACCTGGAATTTGGAAACCAAAATCAAAGGCAGCTCCAACTCAAATTACTGATTTCTCAAAGGGAATGTGCATAAAAGAAGTTACATTCATTGACTCTTTAGGAGTACCCATAACCACAATGGCCTTGGTACCTATGGCTAACTGATCTCTCACCTTGTGTAGGAACAGTCAAGGAGGACTTCCATTAACGACGTGTTTATGATAATGATTGTTCCATGCATAGGATAGGAGGCATCTCTCTATTACATGACATGAAGATTTCAATGGAGGGTATGTTTCCTTGTGAGAGGTAAAACTGTAAAATCAGCAAGGTACTGTTTCAATTGCTTGTTCTTGATGGTAAGTATGATAATGCATGAAACAAAACCCATTTCTGAAAGTTTTCATCGAATAAACTTTGAAAGTTAGCTTGGCCATTTTGCTTTGTTATTTGATCTTTAGTTTTGTGTCAGTGTGTTATTATTATTATAAAAAATAATAATAATGACAAAATAAATATAAAAAAAAAAGTTGTTCTTAAAAATCAAAAAGCAAGGGGAAGAATAGAAAATGTGGAAAATGTTGACCCCTCATTCAAAGTGTACTTTTTAATTTTTAATCGTTTGTTTGTGTGTTTGAGAAGGATGGAAATGAAATATATTTCCGCTCTTTGGATAACTAACACACATAAGGCTGGAGTGAAAGACATGATCCAAGGTGATGTGCTCGGTAGGCTCAGTTTAAAAAACAAAGGTATGTGTCACAACACTTAAAGATAAAATATGACATTTGACGGGAAACACACTTAGGTTAGGTTGCATGTTCTATTTGACTGCGAAATTGTTCCCAATACACACGCCGGACTCCAAAGTGTTGAATTGAATCTCAAAAAGTCGGCGTCCCCTCTATTTTGTGTGAAAAGACCAGGGGATGTCAAAGCCGTTAGTCAGTCTCGCCTCTATTTTATGTGAGCAAAGACCTGGTGTAGAATGTACTGACGTGTTAGTCATACTTTCCTCTGTTTTGCACGAGCAAAGACCTGGTTAAGTCTGGACCATCGTACTTGCAGATCA
>JBCNJP010009395.1:0-10906 GCA_039602395.1 Deinandra increscens subsp. villosa
ACCTGCCCATTAGCCTGCGGATATGCAACAGACGCGAAAATTTGCGTTATAGCAAGTTCTTCACACCACTCCTTAAAGGGATTATCAGCAAACTGCTTTCCATTATCGGAAATTATGTATAAGGGCAACCCAAATCTTGAAATGATATACTCCCATACGAACTTCTTCACTTGTACTCCAGTGATACTTGCAACTGCTTTTGCTTCGACCCACTTGGTAAAGTAATCAACAGCCACAATTAAGAACTTAACTTTCCCTGCAGCTTCTGGAAACGGCCCGACGATGTCAATTCCCCATTTCTGAAATGGCCAAGCTGACACAATTGGCACCATTTCATGCTTTGCTTTCAAACTAACCGGAGCAAACCTTTGACACTCGTCACACCTTTTAATTATGTCACTAGCAAACTTGTGCATATTGGGCCAATAATAACCCAACAGAATCAGTTTGTTAACTATCATCCAAGGTCCCATGTGATTTCCACAGATCCCCTTGTGAACCTCATGGATCACATAAACTGCTTCTTCTTCAGTTAAACATTTCAACAAAGGACCCACATATGTCTTCCTATATAATATTCCTCCTTGGATCTGATATTGCAAAGACTTAACTTTTATCTTCCTCGCCTCTTCTTTCCCCTCCGGTAACTTTCCTGTCATTAAGTACTCGTATATTGGCATGTACCATATTGAATCAGACATTGTCACATCCGAAACTTGCTTCTTCAATATCGAAGGCCCTTCCAGAACTTCCACTCTTATTTCCTTTCCCAAGTGCTTGAAAGATGTTGACGCCAACTTACTCAATACATCAGCTTTCTTATTTTGGCTCCGAGTTATATGCATGACCTCACATTTACCGAATTCCTTCATCAAGACTTTGACCTGATCCAAATATAATGCCATCGCTGCGCTTTTGGTCTCGTAATCACCACTTATGTGCTTAACAATCAGCAACGAATCAGTACATACTTGTATTTCGTGCGCCTCTAGCATCTTCATCATTCTTAAACCTGTTGATCCAAAAATCTGTGAATAAAGCATACCGAAACAAACTAATTAAAACAGTTTCTCTTGGCACATCTAAGCAACCTGCCAACACGGCCTCATACTCAGCCTCATTGTTTGAAACTCCAAAATTAAACCTTATAGCGTAAGTCATTTCATCACCTTCTGGGCTCACTATTAGTGTTCATGTAACTCATAATACCAAGATGATTAAATTTCTCCAAATTTTTGTTATCACGCAAGAACGATAAAGAAATAGGTGACTTCCTATTTATAGATAAAAAGTGGATAAGATCATACCTGCACCTGCTCCTTCACTTCCTGTTGACCCATCAGTAAATAGTTTCCAGAGTGACATTTTTTCCACATCCATTACATCCAATGGTCCCTGCTGACTCATAGGCATTTCGGCCAAAAAATCAGCAATCACTTGCCCTTTCACAGCGGACCTTGGTTTAAACTGTATGTCAAACTGCCCTAATTCCACGGCCCATTTGACCATTCTCCCCGACATTTCCGCCCTTCGCAAAACTTGATTGATTGGGCAAGCCGTTAATATTTCCACACAATGTGCCTGAAAATACCTTCGCAATCGCCTTGCGGCCACAACCAATGCCAACACTAACCTTTCCATAGGTACATATCTCCTCTCATAATCTTTTAACACCTTACTCACGTAATAAATCGGCATCTGACCATGCTCCCTTTCAGCTACAAGAACTGCACTCACAGATCCTTCTGTCGCCGCTATATACATTTGCAACGTTTCCCCTACGATTGGAGCTGTTAAGGTTGGTAACATAGTTAACACTACCTTTAACTCTGCAAATGCATCCTCCGCTTCTTGAGTCCACTGAAAATTTTCCTTTCCCAAACATTCTTTCAAAACCTTCATAAAAGGCAAAGACCTTTCTGCAGCTTTGGCAACAAACCTATGCAACGCGACCAACCTCCCATTCAAAACCTGAATATCCTTTATTGACGTTGGTGATTCCATCTGCAATATTGCTTCCACTTTTTTCGGACACGCACGAATCCCCTCATTAGACACCATCATTCCCAAGAACTTTCCGCTTTGCATGCCAAAAGAACATTTCTTTGGGTTTAACTTCATATTTATACTTCGCAACTTTGCAAATGTTTCCTCAATGTCCTTAAACATTCCATCCTCCTCTCTGCTCTTGATCACAATGTCATCTACATATGCCTCCAAATTTCGTCCAACCTGATCTTGAAACGTTTTATCCATCAACCTCTGATAAGTTGCCCCAGCGCTTTTCAAACCGAAAGGCATTTTAGTATAACAGAACAAACCTTCCCTTGTAATAAACGTGGTCTTATCTTCATCTTCCACTGCCATCTGTATCTGGTGGTACCCTTTATATGCATCCAAAAAACATTTCCACTTAAACCCTGTGACCGAGTCAACCTTCCAATCGATTTCCGGTAGTGGGTAACAATCTTTTGGGCATACATTATTCACATTTTTAAAATCAATGCACATCCTCCACGACCCATCACTCTTCTTAACTAACACGGGATTCGACACCCAATCTGAAAATTGAATCTCCCTAAGGATGTTTGCTTCTAACAACTTATCCACTTCGACCTTCACAACTTGCGCCCTTTCATCATCCATCCCTCTCTTTCTTTGCTGGTATGGCACACTTCCTGGATACAAAGCTAGCTTATGTTCCGACAGGTGCCTCGGAACACCAGTCATGTCTGAAGGTTCCCATGCAAAAATGTCTACACTTTTAACCAGTAAATCGTATAACTTCACTCTCGCCCCTTCTGACAATTGATCACCAATTTGTAACTGCTGATCAGGATATTTCAAATTGATTACCCACCTATCCTTTTTTATAATCACCCCTTTGTCTTCCTTCTCTACTTCTGGCACCTGAACAGTATATATTTTTAAACATGCATCAGAGGTTAAAGATGCAACCCCTGTTGGTGTCGGAAACCTTATCATCCCATGAGTTACCGATATGACTGCTCCCAATAGGCTCAACACTGGTCTCCCTAAAATTACGTTGTGAGAAGATGCTGCACTGACTACCAGAAATGTAACTTCCAAGGTTCGAATCTGTTCTCCTGTTCCTATGACCATTGGCAAAGTAATTTCTCCCATGGGCTTGACCATTTCCCCTGAAAAGCCCATCAGAGGTACTTGTGACGGATCCATCTTTTGCCTTACTTCCACATCCATTTTCCGAAAGTACTGCTCATACATTATATCTACAGCGCTTCCACAATCAATATACACTCTCTTAACTTCATAATTTGCTATCGTAGCAACTACCACCACAGGTTCCTCTCTTACCATCTGTCTTAAGAGTGGAGGAAATGTAATCTCCTGATATTGCCAATCAACCTGTTTACTCACTTTTTTCTTTTGAAATTTTCCCTGCTGCGACCGCTTCATACCCACCATATGAATTACCTTTGCAGGTTCGGCACGCGCGCCCTTTAAAACTTTTACCAAATGCCCCAACTTCCCAGACCGTACCGCTTTATCAATCTCCTTCTTTAATGCCCAACAAGCGTCAGTTGTGTGACCCCTATCTTGATGAAAATCACAGTACTTGTCAAGATTTTTCATTGGAGCAGACTTTATTTTGGGAGGATCCTGGAATTGAACTCGCTCGGTTGACAAGATCTCACTTGGCGTCTTAATAAGTTCCACAAATTTATCATGCCTTGCAGAAACATAATCACCCCTTGGCTGATTTCCAACATACCTTGCCCTAGAACCCATGGGCCTAACCCACTTGTTTTGGAAATATCCTCCACCACCTCTTATCGGACCACCATATTTTCTGTTAACCTGATCCGGCTTTATATATCCTTCGCGAGGAAGTGTACTACGATTTTCCTGCTGAACAAAACTTCCACATGCATTTTTACCACGAACATAGGCCCTAGCCTTATCCATTAGCACTTCCATAGACTTTGGAAGATCCTCATGTAACTTCTCGACCAACTGAGCGCATCTAACTTCATGACAAAAACCTGAAATACGCAACTGATCACCTGCCCCAGAAATTTTCATACTTTCTCTATTGAAACGCCCTATAAAATCTTCAATTGATTCTTGATCCTTGCGTCAAATGTTGTGCACCTCCGTTGGATCTCTCGTACATTTTTTCTGCTGACTAAATTGCCGCAAAAATTTTCCTTTTAAGTCTTCAAAACTTACAATTCCTCCCACCGGAAGTGCATCAAACCAAACCCTGGCTATGCCCGTAAACGTTTGAACAAACATATGGCACCAGGTTTCTTCAGCCCAATTTTCTAACCTGGCTGCTGAATAGAATTCAAACACATGATCATCTGGATCCGACAACCCTCCATACTTCCCCACTGTAGAAGGCATCTTCAACTTGCGAGGAAATGTCGCTTCTGCTATCCACGAAATAAACTTTGACTGCGACGTCATAGATTCTGGCATGTATGGAACAACCATCTCTACATCTCATCAAACTCAAAATAATCAAACATTCATGACAATACATGACTTTGGGCTCATCCACATTATATTACTAACCAAAAAATTTATCATCATACGCAATTTTAAACTTATGTCGAAAAATAATCGACAATTTGCTTATAAAGCTTATTTAAAAAACTTTGAATCTGAAAGCAATTCTGTGTCTAAAACTTGATTCATTTTTTTTAATAAACAACTAAAAATTCTCACGAACCATACCTGATGTCCAAAGAAATTCTAAGTTGTCAATAATAAAATGTCAAAATATCAACACCATACCATTCACCGGAGGTTTCGTCGCATTCGCTATACGCACCACGTCCTCCGTCGGAGATTGATATTTACTTTTATACTTCGCCAATCGAACCTGGACATCATTGTCTTCTTCCTCCTCGAGACGCTGTTGCTTCAAAAATAACAACAAATCCTTGTTCCTTCGCAAAAATTCTACGTCAGACTCCGACAAATCAACATCATTCAATTCCTTTACCGGCGAATCTTCAACCTTTTTCGCAGCCTTCCTCTCGAAAACCACCATATCCTGTTTAGCAGCATCATTTTTTCCGACAGACTTTAGCAATTCATCAACATTTTTCGGATTTGAAGCTTTAGGATCCAAAAATGAAGCTGCAAACATTGACGTGGTTTTCACCGGTGAATCATCGCCAGAAAAACCTGAATTCTGCTTAATAGAAGAATTCGACTTCATCTTTTCACTCGAGGCTGATACCGAAAAGGATTTCTCTAAATCATTCATGATTCTAACTCAAAACTCAATCACAAAGGATCCAGTCAACTAATGGATGGCGCCACTGAAAAAGGAAAAAGTGTCACTAAGAGCACCTTTGCCACCAAATCGGAGAAGTGAGGTAAAAGTGAGAGAGGTCTGAGTTTTAGAGAGAGAAAGTAATGTTTATTGATTGAGATAGTTACAAGTGATTGAAGTAAAATGATACCAGTCCCCCTAATCTAAATCTAATCTCGAGTATTTATAGGCTTCCAATTCCACTTCTCCAGCTCTTATCTCAGATCTTGACACAGATCCTCGCCTTGCATTCACCTGTAAAACCACTTACAATATTTTGAGGACTTAGATGTCCGATGGTCGGATATGCAGACATATCCGACAAACTCATCTACTCATCATTAATAAGTCCGGATGGTGATGAATTAACATATGCGCTTAAGTTCGATTTTAATGTGTCTAATAATGAAGCGGAGTATGAAGCATTATTGGCAGGTTCATCATTTTACTTAACTAAATGATTTTTTCTAAAGTGTAAAGTATGTATGAAAAAGTAGGGATATGTCATGAAGGAAAAAGACTGGGTAAGCTAAAAATATAAGTTGCGTATTTGAGTTGCAGGTTTAAGGTTAGCCAAGAGAATGGGTGCTACAGATGTGAGATCACATGTGGATTCACTGCTAGTAGCAAATCATATCAAGGGGGATTATGAGGCAAAGAGTGCCATGATGGCTCTTTATTTATCGCAAGTGAAGGAGCTGATGCATTCTTTTGCAACATATGAAGTTGAGCACATATCAAGGGGAAAGAACAAGAAAGCGGATGTGCTTAGTAAACTTGCGTCCACTTCATTCCAGCATTAAGCTAAATAGTAAGAGTAGAAGTTTTGGAAGAACCATCGGTTCTGGCTAAACAAGTGATGGCTGTGTCCTTTGATGAAGAAGTTTGGTTCTGGACAATTTGGAAATATTTGGAAGAAGGATATTTACCGGAAGGAAGAGAAGAAGCAAGGAAGATTCGCGTAAATGCTTTACAATATCAATTGCATAATGGGATCTTGTATCGAAAAACATATCTTGGACCGCTTTTAAGGTGTTTAACTAAAGAAGAGGAAAAAAGAGTTGTGTAGGAAGTGCATAGTGGGATCTGTGGGAATCACATGGGTCCCCGCATGGTTGTCAACAAATTGGTGGTCCTAGGGTATTATTGGCCGGGTATGCATAAATTAGTTACAGAAGAACTGAGAAAGTGTGACAGTTGTCAGAGACATGCCCCAGTAAGTTTAAAATCCAAACATGAGCTTGTTCCTGTTTCAACAGCGTGGCCCTTTCAGAAGTGGGGAATAGACATTGTAGGACCATTTCCGGAAGCAGCTGGGCGGATTAAATTTCTTATTGTGGCAGTTGACTATTTTACAAAGTGGGCGGAGGCAAAAGCAGTTGTGAGCATTACTGGGCAGCACATGAAAAAGTTTGTGTGGGAATACATTATTTGTCGATTTGGTTTACCCTTGTACATTGTTTCCGATAATGGGAAACAATTTGTGGATGATCCATTCCGTAGCTGGTGTGAGGAGTTGGGTATAGTGCAAATTTTTGCATCTGTGGCATATCCACAGGCCAATGGGCAGGTAGAAAGAATTAATAGGAGTTTGGTTGAAGGAATCAAGGTACGTTTGGAAAAAGCTGGAGGTGGCTGGGTAGACGAGTTATTGCATGTGTTATGGGCACACAGAACCATGCCCAAAACAAGTAACGGAGAAACTCCATTCAGTCTGACATATGGGACTGAGGCCGTCATTCCGGCAGAAGTGGGGTTGCCCACTCAACGGATGATGGAGGTTATAGATAATGATCAGCAGTTGAGAACAAATTTAGATTTATTGGAGGAAAGGAGAGGGATGGCGTCCATAAGAGAGAGTAAGTATAAGTCGGAAATGGAAAGATATTATAATGCCCATGTTAAAATTTACCAATTTAAAGAAGGGGATCTGGTTCTGCGCAACAATGATGTTAGTAGAATTGAACCAAAAGGGAAGTTACAGTGGGAAGGTCCATACAAGGTAGAAGAAGTTTTAGGCAAACGGTCTTATTTGCTGGAGGATGGAAATGGAAATGTGCTAGCAAGACCGTGGAATGGTGTACATTTGAAAAGATATTATTTGTGATTTTTCTTTGAAAAGAAGGTTGTAAACAAAAAAGATGTAGAAACGGATATGTTCCTATATTAGTATAAAAGTGTTGTTGCTATGGGCAATTGTTTGTTAAAAAAATAAAAATAAAAAATAGTAAGTAATATGTTGAGTTTTGCATATGGTAAACTTAGGTCCAAAGGACTAAAGTATGTTGGCTACTATGTATCTAAAAATATATACGACCTATGGGGTCATAAGAGGTAGTTATGCACTATCCAAAAATCTCGGAAAAAATTATAAAAAAGCATCCTTGTAAAGATGCGACCTATGGGCTCAGAAGAGGTAGTTTTCCACTATCCAAACAAATTCTGGGAAAAATCACGAAAGAGTCTAAGGTTACTCTTGTGACACCAGAAGTGGTCCAAGAGACCGAAAAAGTAATTACGCATTACTAATTGCTAAGTTCAGAAACATGTGTATAATTATAGTTAGGAAACCTAATGTGTTAACATGGACGCATGTGATCACTTAGGTTGATAATATAATTCATGCACATGCGAACAAGCAAATGCAAAATATAATTAACATAATGATATAGTAAAGTCATGACATTCTATTCCAAAATAAGAGCATAATCATACGTCACGACAGGGGCATAAAAGTAAACATTGTTTGAAAGTTAAAAGCCCTACACATACGGGCAATCAAAAGAGAAGTCCACTCACAGGTGGAGCAAATTGTTCATTGTTCAAAAGGTGGGTCGATATGAAAAGATGTACCTGGAGGAATCATGGTTCGGGCGGGTTGGTTGAACCAGCTGTCCGAGTTGCCTTGATCACATCCAGGGGAGCATCATGAAGGGTCTTGCAAACTTCAACAAATGGAAATGATAACTTCTGAAATGTGGCATTTGCTTCATGAAGTTTCTTGCCGGCATTAGGATCAAAACCCTGGTAGGCTTCTGTAGTAATTTGTGCGTCTTTAGCTGCATGGAATAACCCTGACCTCACTCCTTCATTGTACCCACATGCGTTCATTGCATTGATCGCTGCAGCAATAGTTGTCTTAAGAATCGGGCCTTTTAAGATCTTGTTCGCTACTCCAGGGATACCCTCACCAACCAACCATTTTTTCTCCTCTTCAAAAACTTTTTTGAGCTCCCCCAACTTCTGTGTTTCAGCATCAAGTGTGGATTTGACAGTATCATGTTCTGAAAAGAATATAAAACCCATAAGTGCAAGAAAAAATAGTGATGTTGGAAGTAAGAAAAATAAGTGATACCAGTTTTTGATCGCTGAAGTTGAAGGGTCATATCTTCAAGCTCATCATCTCTTTTCTTCAGTTCCAATGAATATTCAACAAACTGATCTTGCTTTTGCTTTTCAAGGCTTTCTATCATGGCTCTGGAATGGCTCAAGGATATTTCCATATCTGACAAATGAGTAGATAAAACAGAGTGGGATCGGGTTAGCTCTTGATTTTCCTTCTGAGGTGCCTGGTTTGTCTCTTGCATATCCGACTTCGAAACTGCGACAAGTTTAGCATTCAGGGATTGCAACTGAAATTCTGCTTTTATCCATCTATTGTATAGCTCAAGAATAATGACATTATTATTTGCATAAGATGACACAACGTGAGCTGCAAATTCAGGAGCGGGAATTTCTTTTGATCGCCTAATGTCTCCCGGGTTGATCGCTTTCAGGAAAAAATCCTTGGCACATGCAGGATCGGAAATGTTGTCACGGTTAGTGATATTCCATGCTGGAATGAACAGTTCGTCCAAACCAATTATGGATTTGTTGCGAGCCGCCATTAGTCGTGCTTCATTTCGGACCCACATGGAATCCGAAAAGCTGGGAAGAACAGATGAGGTAAAATTTGAAGAGCCACTTGGATAAAGTTGGGTTGCCAAGGGAGTAGCGGAAACAACAGGAGATGGTACCATGGTTTGAGTAGCAGTGGGAGATGGTGTATTGGTTAGATCAATGGTGGGACAAGGTGATTGCATGAATTCTGCAACTGTGGAGTTGATCAGATGAGCTAGGCTGGGGGGAGACATGACAAGGGTGTTTCCATCATCGGATACTGGAGAAGGTGTTCTTTCAGTGGTTTCGTTACCAAAGTTATCAGAAAAAGTTTCAATGGTGGGAGAAGACTTAGCTATTGAACGAGTGATTGGTGACTTTCTAGGATTTTTGGGAGCAGCATCGCTCTCTTCTTCATCCATGGATGGAGCATTCTTGTTAGGTTTAACACATCTTTTCTTTCTCTTTTGGATCGGAGGAGAAGGAGGTTGAGATACTTTCTGAGGAGAAGGATCTTCAAAAGGGGTGGTATCAGACACATCTGGGGTAGCATCAGTGTTAGTCATAACTGGGTTCGTCGAAGTGGAAGTGTCGGTTTCAATGCTGGTTTTGTTGAACTGAATTTGGCTGAAGTCCTTAACCAAGAGTGCATCTGATAGCTCCATAGCTGCATATGAAGAACAGTAAATTAGTACAGATATAAAAAGGAGAAATAACAAAAGGAAAAACGTAAAGTTTATGGAATATAAAACGCACTTTCTTTCCCACACAAGATTACAGGTCGCATCTGTGGGAAAAAGCAGTTTCTACTAATTTTGGCCAAAACTAGAATTTCTTCTGGAACACAATGAATTGGATGGATAAACTTGCTGATGCTTTCATAAGTTTCTTGGTGAACCTCAGCTGCTTTGGGTATCACATCGTGTACAGTTAAGCGAATATCTCGCCAAGTCATTGATTTAGGAAGGCATGAATCGTCTAAATAGAAGAATTGATTTTTTCCATTGACGATTCAGTGGTGGTTTTATACTAAACAATTGGGTGATATCACGACACTTCTCAAATGTATACCAGTCACCGGACATGGTAAGGCGATAAAACGCACGAAATTGGATCAATAGGTTCAAGATTTAAAGCTCTACAAGAAAGTTCGAAATGGTTCAAAATGCCTAGTGCAGTAGGGTTGCACTGAGAAACATGGATCTCAAAGTAGGCCAAAGCTTCAAGAAGAAAAGGGGTAAAGGGGATTCGGTAATTGGCTTGGCGAAAGAAATCGAAATAAACTCCAAATTTTTTGTCAGGGAAAGGATAGATTGGTTTACCCTCGGTGGCAAGAAGGGGGTTAAGTTTCTTGGGGATACGAAATTCTTTCACAAAGTCATTCAATTCAGATTCAGAAATTAAGGAGTATGAGATAGAGAGATTATGCTTTGACGAGATCTTCTTAGGTTCCGCCATAAGAAGAGAATAGTAAAAGCAGATGGGAAAGAAGTGGAGGAAAGAGTGCTGACCTGGGAAGAAGATACTGTTGCAGAGTGTTGCAGAAATATGGTGAAGAAGATGAAATGTTTGGTAAAAAAATTTAAGGGAAAGGAGAGGTATATATATAGAAGAGTAATAAGCGGTTTCAAGCGGTGGTTTTTACGAGACGGTTTTTATAAGAGCGGTTTTTACGGGGGTAAAAACGGAATAGATCCTTTAAAAATTTTTGAATATTTA
>JBCNJP010009399.1:0-30020 GCA_039602395.1 Deinandra increscens subsp. villosa
TGGAAATAAAACTTTTCTCAGCACCAGAATCAAACAACACAGTAGCAAAGAAACCATTAAGGATGAATTTACCGTTAATCACGTTGGCATCATTGCGAGCTTCACCCTGACCCATGACGAAAGCTCGACCTCTACCATTTCCACCATTCCCGTTGCCATTCCCATTACCATTTCCTCCACCATTACCATTCCCACCGTTGTTCCCTTGGTTACCGTTACCCTGTCTTCTCAGCTGTGGGCAGTCCCTCTTAATGTGGCCTTGGGCACCACATTCAAAACAGCCACGGGCTCCACCATTGTTGTTCTGATTGTTTCCTTGCCCGTTGCGGTTGTTCCCATAGTTGTTGCCATGATTGTTGTTGTTGTTGTTTTGCCTTTGGCGGTTTTGTTGCTCAGGTAGAGTTGCCCAACAGTCTTTTGCTTCGTGGCCTTTCTTGCCACACCTTTCGCAGTTCAAGTTCTTTCTACAAACACCAGCATGATGTTTCCCACACTTGTTACACAAAGGCAGGTTACCTTTGTAGTTGCTTTGCCCATTGCCACCCTGGCGGTAGTTTCCACTGTTGTTCCCGGACCTCTTGCTTTGACCTTGGGAGTTATAGGACCTCCCAGTGCTGTTTCCAACACTCTGATTGTTCAGTGAGTTTTCAGGAGCTTCATCATCAGCTTTTCTCTTGCCACTAAGGGCAGTCTTCTCAGTGGCTTTCGCAGGTAGAGTACCCTTCTCGACCTCCTGATCAGTAAGCTTGTGAGCCAAACGAATGGCTTGCTGCACGGTGGCGGGGTTGCTGGCAGTCACTAATCCCTTGATTTGAGGCGCGAGGCCTTCCAGATAACGCTCAATGCGTTTGAACTCAGCATCAACCATTGTGGGGCACAGGACCGCGTACTCATGGTAACGCGCAGTATATTGCTCAACTTCAGACCCAACCATCTTCAGGTTCAAGAATTCGCCCTCTAACTTCTTTACTTGGTCACGAGGACAGTACTCCTCCATAATCAGTTCCTTAAATGCTTCCCATTGCATGTTGTTAGCCGCATCAATCCCAATCATCTGGATTTCGGCATTCCACCAGGAGAGAGCAGCTCCCTCAAAGGTACCAGTAGCGTACTTCACCTTGCTTTCAGCGGGGCAGTTGCACATAGAGAAGACCTTCTCAGATTTCTCGATCCACCTAAGGAGTCCTACCGCTCCTTCTTCGCCAGAAAACGTTAGTGGCTTGCAGTCCATGAAGGACTTAAACGTGCAGTGGTGGTTTCCTGATGCATAAATAGTTCGGGTTTCAAATTTAAACAGGTCAAATATAACTCGTTTTGTGCCTTAACCGGCATAATAGATTACCCTGAGCGGCATATGCAGCTTGGACGGCTGCCACCGCGGCTTGCACATGCTCGTTGATCATGGCTTGCAATTGAGCAGGCGTCATGTTGATGTTGTTCCTTCCGTGTCCTCTTCCAGACATCTTGCTGAACAGTTAAAGTAGCCAGTGTTCAGTCGCAATTATACTTTATACATATCCCATAATTTGTATATTAGCCATTTTCCCGTTATCCCTCTATTAGTTCAGAAAAAATTTTGTGCAAAATCGAGGCGTCGTCGAGGAACGTCGTAAGTCGTAAGTAGCTATCGTCGAAAGTCGGCTTCCCCATAAAAGTCACCGTCGGCGTAGTCATCGTAGTAGAAATCAGGACGTAGCGTGTAGCATCGTTTCGTTGTCGCTTTCCCCCGGCATGGTGCGCGCATTAGCGTTCGCGTTTCGTATTCGTGTGTGAAAATATCCTAAGGCTTTCCGTTAGACTACCTAGACACGGTCTATATATATCTATTACTATATATAATACATATTGCTCAAAAGGGTAATTTGGTCATAAAATTTCCTTGATCTTAAGACGCGTACAAAAGTTTATGCATCATGTACAAGTGTTTGAAGCATCAAAATTAAAATATCATTGTTACAAATATAACACCGTTCAAAAGTGAGGTTAAAATCGTAATTAACCATCATGCATTCTGCATTTATTCCTCCTTACACACGCTTCCATCGAACAAAGAACCAGACGCCGCCTCTCTTCCACACGCTTCCATCTCTCTGCAGCCGTCTCTCTGCCTCGATTGGGCATCTCCAATCGTCTCCACCTCGATATCCCTCTTCCCTCTTCATTCAGCCGTCTCCACCTCGATATCCCTCTTCATTTATCGATATCCCTGTTGAGATCGCAAACAAAATTTTGAAATTCAAGTACTATCTCTCTCAAAGCCCCTTTCTGATCCACCGCTTCCTTTGCTTGCCTCCACATTCTTTCTTTTTGTTTTTGAAGAAGACGAAATTCAGTGAAGATTTTAGGGAAAAATTGCAACCCCATGATGATTTGGTCTACAAATTCAGTAAAGATTTAGGGCAAAATTACAACAATCGACTCCACTTGGTAAGCGTAACCTAATCTCCACTTGGTAAGCGTAACCATCTTTTGATTCAGGTGATATTGCTTCGCCGCCGATGTCTTTTGGTTGCCTTTGGAACCGGCCGGTAAATTTTTACCTCTTCCATTTCGTTGTGATGATCGATTTCATGTTTCTATTCAGATATATCTAAATATTGGCGGAATGGATCGATACTGTCTGGTTTGTTTGATCATCGAACTTTGGAAAGGTAAAATTCAGCACATAGAGCTTCGGATCTTATAAAATCATGTTGATTGTTTTGCTTTTGCTTTCATTTTTGAGTTCTTTCACTCTCGATGAATTGGAATTGTGTGAAATTGTTCTTTTGACTTATAATCAACTGAATAAAATTTTGTTAGTTGGAACTTTTGTTATCTTTGTTTGGTGAAAGTTCCATTGAAATCATGAAACTCATTGATTTGTACTGTACTTGAAGTTGCTATGTCTAACTGCTAAATTTTTACCATTGAAACCATGAAACTCAGGGATTTGTAATTTAAACTTGAAGTTAAATATTTAAAGATATATGAATTCTTAAGGATATGGATTTATGTACAAGAAGAATGAATTACTATAATCAGTTGAATAATAAATTTAGATATTTACATAAAAAAATAACTAATTATATGCATATGGTAATTGTATCTTCATCAATGTGTCTGTGACTATTTAAGAATTATTTCAATTTGATTTGCTTGACGTCATCATGCACTTTGACTCAATGAACTCATATACATTTTTACCCAAATCGGCCCTTCATAGAGGAAGGGTTCATGACTGCCATGTATATTTGTGCTAAATAATGTTTTGTGTTTTTTTTAGCTAATTAATACTGTTTTGTTTTTTAGGGGTTATCCAGGTGCAAAGCTTACCAGCAATATATTTTGTTGCTGAATTATAAAAAAACAGCTAAATGGAAAACGGGTCAAATAATATAGTAGGAAAATGATTATATGATTCTAAATGATTATATTAAATTTCAACCACCCATTCAAATTGTCCTTGCCGTCCCGGGACTTCTTTATGCTATAAAATAACTACCTGAAGTTCATCGTGCAGGTAGCCATCATGTTGCTCACTGTTCCTGTGAATTTGATTACAACTATCTGCAGGGATTTTGGTGGTAAGCAATGTGCTCCATATGGACCTTGAATTATTTCTTACTCTGATTTCATATTTGGTAGGTATTATATTCAGAGAGCTTTGATATAAGAAGACGAGGCATGAGTAGACGACTGAAGAGGTGAACAGAGAAGGCTATTGCAGTCATTCTACATGTAACACTTACTCATCTATAGGTACTATTTTTTTTTCAAAATCACTTTCCAAAGTTTTATACTTAATTAAACTCTCTGATTCCTTCTATTCATTTCAATTATGTGTAGAAGCAGATTTTGAAGAATTCAGTGGGTCGGCCTTCACATACATGAATCTATTTTCAATTATGCACCGAATAACAATTTACGACGGGTTTGACACTACATTAATACATTAATCTAACTTCTCACTTGCATATTTAACAAAATGTATGCATGTTTATTATGAATTTTTTATTAATTAAATTAAACGATTGAAGTATAGGTGAATCTAACTTCTGACTTACATTTTTAGCATAATGCAAGCGTGTATACTTCATTCCGTTTGTTTTGATTGATTAAACCAATTTTGTGTTATGTGTTCCTATTGTAATTCTTGTTTTTGTTTTTTCAGGCTTAGAAGGTCCAATTTAAACATAGGTAGTGAACCTTATTTATTTATTTATATATGCCTTTATGATATGATGATATCTTTGTGTGTGCATGTTAGTCTGATTGTAATTTTACAGGTTTTATGACCAGGAAGTTAAATCCATGGAAACCTTGTATGTCATTTATGTACAGTTTTTTTATTGTGTATCTGCCTAATCTTGGTGTGATGTAATTGGATTATATACCTTGCAACTACATTCCATTTTGGAATCAGTGATGATTTGTTCATTCTAGATCAATTTATGGGTACTAAATGGACTTTGAGAGATTTGCTCTAGATCAATTTATGGGTATTAAATGCACTTTGGGGGATTTGGATGATATACATGTGAATAATACATGCTTGGGTTAATTGGGAAAGTTTTTACCAAATGGGCTTTGGGAGTTTTAGTTTTGTAGTTTTTGTTAAAGTTTTAAAGAGTCAATAGAAAGTAGTTTGGATTAGAATAGAAAAATAAGTTTACTTTGGGAGTTGTAGTTTTGCAGTTTTTGTTAAAGGAGATTGAGCCATAAAATATTGTAATTGCAATTTTTAACTTTGATTTTAAATCACAGGAAAATACATGCTAGAGTGTGGGCCTGCTCGAACCTGGATATGAAAGTGTTCGTTTCAGTAAGCTTTTAATTACTCATTTCTTTATTAACCGAGTTTTACATTCTAATTTATTTTCTATCTAGATTTTTATCATGTTGATGGCACTCTTTATTATAAAAGCTTTGGGAATTCAGCAGTCTAAGAGAACCGGAGGTATTACATATGTAGGTGGTTATATTTAGACTATCATCATTTAATTATGTTGAGAGCAAATCTTGTGTAGCTCCACATTATATATTTTTTTTTATCTTCGATTTGGATTAGGTAAAAGACTACCATGTCCACATAGTGCCAAAACCATCATCTTAGATTCTCTAAATTTACATGGCTACTCTACTCTGAAATCATCCATATTTTCTTTTGTGGATGTTTTTTTTGATAGGCCATATATCATTCCACCGAACAACCAAAATGACACCCAAGTCTAGCAAGACACTAGACCGGACAAACGAATTACATTACCCCATACATATCTTTTGTCAATCTATCATTTTTCTACCTCTACTTTCACACCATATTTTACACCAACATTTAATATTATATATAACTTTACTTATCGCCTGCTCTTTCCCTTGAAAAATCACTTCATTGCGTTCCTTCCAAATACACCACTTCATTGTGGATGTTAGTTAGGTCTTCCATGAGGCCACTCAACTTTCTAGCACTGCTTAAGTTTTTGAGAACATTAAAAAGTATAACCTTTTTTTTATTTAACTTTACTCCACTTTTATGATTCTCAATGAAAGAATATAACCTTTATAGAAGTTAAATGCTTAAAATCACACTTATTAATATAATACATTGCTTCTGTTTTTTTAAGTGGAATTTATACCTACATTAATTAATGTAAAAGAAAATGAACGATATGGGGTTGCTTTTTGCAGGATAATAAACAGCTTGAACCTTTCAAAATTGAACAAGAGAAGAGAGGATGTTATTTTGACCAAACATGAAACTGTGTCGAGTATGTTAATAATGACATCGAGGTATGATGGAATTCAGCTTGAACCTTAAGGTGATGCTTTGTACAATGTTAGGTGCTTGCTTACCATCAATATAATTTTCCACATGATCAGTTTTCCTCTTTCGTGTGAAACAAAGGGATGTAGCCTCAAAGGGTCCTACGAAAGGAAAGTACTTGCGTTCAACAATGGAGGTTCAGTTCCTGTGTTATGCTTAAAGGATGTTGTTGGCCCCAACATAGCAACCTTTCGAGTTGTGTTTTATGCTTCACAACCTTTTGAGTTGTGTCTTACGAGCTGTGATGATCTTTTGTTGCAAGTTATCAAAGGTTGTATAAAACAAAGTGAGGTGATATTTTTTGTTGTAAGGTATCAAATGTTGTATAAACGATGTTAGTTCATTTTCTTTTCTTTTCCACTTTTTATTGATGGTTTCTTTTATATGTGCCTCAATTGTATTTATAAACTAACGCATGCCCGGCTTAAAAGTATGTTATTACAGGTGATAATATGGAAACTACAATAAACATAACTCATGTTTTAAAATTATAATGGTTTGTGAAATTTTGAGAAAGATCTGACTTTTATTGAGTACTGAACTTTTATTATCAACACAAATAACCTCCAAATTATAGATATGCCTTTTTCCTGTGGTTTATTAATTCCTATTATTAATGTAATCTTATTTATGTAAGCATCATAATTTTATTTACTTACAAAGAATTTATGCTATCATTTTTATTAACCGATATCTTAAGATTAGCCATAAATATTATTTAACATCCATCTTGCAATTAGGTAGAATCAGATTTGACAATAGCCATTGATCTCATCAACCACTTCCCAATAATACTAAAGATTCTAAAATTAGATTCAAAGTATGACTGGCCTATTATCATTCCCTATAGTTGAGATGAATAGAGCATTAGCTTGAAAATTTAGATGACGTCGATCGGTTGAACTGTTTTTAACAAAAAAATAAATTGTAAAAATCAAAGTGGGCATGCTAATGAAGATGACATAGACAGATTACACAGATTATATGAATGAGACAATACAATATATCACGATGAGATTGATAAACTAACCGAAAATAAGTACCGCATTGTTTAATTGTCATCGCGACACATCACCCTTACAGAAACAATATCACGTTGTAATTTGTCTCCGCCGCAGAACGCATGAACATAATATAAATAACGCGCTATAAACTGCCACCTGCCGCAACGCGCGGGTACCCCACTAGTATTTATATATATATATATATATACATACGTACTAAGCTTTTACTTACACAGCAGAGCGAGTATCCCAGGTTGGCACGTAAAAATTTTGTTTTGGGAATTTGTTTATTCGTTTGTAACTAAGGTTTTCAAGTTGCAGTTTCCAAATCGTTTTAGAAAATGATTCCAGTTCTCTGCAACCTATGGCTCTGATACCAATCTGTCACACCCCCAAATCAACCACTAACGGAGTTTATACCGTTAAGGGGTGCAAGCAGACCAGGACCACAACCATTAGTTACAAATACTAAACGAATCAGAGTTAGTCCAAAGATATATCATAAAAACAATCTCAAGTTACGCAGCGAACAAAATATCATCTTAGCACTAACCACGTTCTTTACAAATCAGTGTATTAAATTCCCAATTTAGTTTAATTAAAATGAAAGTCTTCATGTGCCATGCCAACCCGCTCCGGATACTCCTTAGCGATCTGCAAAAGTTTAAACCACGCAAGTGTCAACCTAACGGTTGGTGAGTTCACAGCGGGCTTGTCATGCAGCGGCCCGGTCTCATAAATCATAATCGTGTAAATGTATTCTTACGTACAATTTATTTGTGAAAAGCAATGCTCGTGATAAACCAAGTCATATTGTCGTGTTTTAGTAAAAGTATTGTCCGTAACCTACGTTATCGGGTATGTACTAGTCTTGTATAGTTAAAGTGCTCAACCGATATCGCGGGTAGCTAATCCGTTGTTCCATGCACTAAGGAAGTTTGTACCAAAGCTGACCGTAAATTATTGTAGTGGCCGTGCCATCAGTTCTGCGGACCTACGTCATCGCGGTTTTCCCTCCCCCGTGTCCTCTCGGGATCACGGTCAGATAGGCTGATATTGTACCTCCGTGCACTCCCCGTGCCACGGGGCGGAGTTTGTCAAACTCCAGTAGATCTACCCAACATCCCCTCGCTTTACAATTAATGGTACAATTTAGTTGAGGACTTTTAAGTTTTCAAGGCATCCTTAGAAATCATGTGATATCATGTGGTTTAGACTTTAACCTACACTAGCCATATTAAAAAGGTTTACTGGATTCTCATGAATCTCAAAAGTGTTTTCAGTTTCGTTTCAGAAATAGTTGTTTAAGTAATTCTCAAGTGCTTCCCATAAAGCACTTCAAGTTCATCATGTGGGTGCCGCGCACTCCAGGTTTTCAAATTCATCAGGGAGGTGCATAGCACTCTCGAGTTTGTCAGCATTGTTTTACTTTTAGTTATTCGGTGTGACCCAAACGGGTTCACCGTAACTGGGTTAGTGACACTCACCTTGGGTTGCACTGCTACACTTGCTATATAATCCAAGTTTGCTTAACGAAGACCTATGAACACGTTTAGGTCTTAAGTATTAGTTTTGTGTCTAATCTTTACTTAACGTCACTATGGCCCATAACATAGCACATTGGAACTATGACTCGACATACAGACACACGACACCGATGGTTGATCATAAACAAGGGTTCACATATACATCAGAAGTCAAAGCAAGTATCATCATGGCATAATCATGTAAGTCATGGCATAACATTGAAGCAAATTGTACAAGTTTGGATCTGGTCTCAGCTTCGCTAGCAATTTCGCTAGTCAGTTTCGCTATGTGCACGGGCAGCACTTTCGCTAGGCAATACCCGATGACACAGTTTCGCTAGGCTAGTTTCGCTCGAAACTGTTGGCACAGTTTTGCTAGCCTAGTTTCGCCCGAAACTGGTTTGAACTTTCGTTCAGGGAATTTCGCTCGGTAGATTCGCTCGAGCTGGTCTGGTTGGTTTACCCGGCGACACTGCAGTTTCGCTGCATAGTGTCGCTGGATGAAGATATACATAGTTTCGCTGGACAGTTTCGCCCAGAGAACAAGACAGTTTCGCTGGTCGCGAAAAACATACGGATCAGCCTAAAAATCAACCTAACAGCTTCCATTTTACATGCAATTCATTGTTTAGCATACATAGGCATTTACCAACATAAATCAGTAAGCTTTAACACCTTAAACATGCATTTTTATCATCAAATCACCAAAATACATTTAAAACCCTAAAATGACCTAAATAGCATAAATCTCTATCATGGTTGGATTTCAAACGTAAAGTTGCAAACTTTATGATAGATCTAGCCTCCCTAAGCCACATACTAGCAGATCAAGTGATATCATGAAGGTTCAAGCATGCTTTATGAAGAAACACATAGAAAACACATAGAAATGGCATAAAGGAAGGTTTTGGGACTCACGATTCGATCAAGGAATCGAATGGATGTTGTCTTGAGGCGGAGATCTTGGTTTCTCTTGGTGGTTTTCGGCTGACCAGATTTCCAGAGAAGAATGTGTGTGTTTTTGTGTAAATGAGGCAAATAGGAGAACTAGGGTTTATTAAGATTATTTATATCAGAGGCTAGTTTCGCTGGCAGTTTCGCTGGTCAGGCGAAACTAGCTCTGATCACGTGTTAACTGATTAACTTAGCTGGCTACCGGGCGACACTACAGTTTCGCCCGGTAGTTTCGCTGGCTGCACAACTTAGGCAATTTTCACATAATCAAGGAATTACAATTTGTCATGTTATTCATAATATTAAATCATGCGTTTAAATCACATTGCACATAATGACATGAACATATAGTACATATGGGCGGGTTCGGTGATCAACCAAAGGTCGTGGACGTATTCGGCCTAGTTATGATTAGTTACTAAGTTAATACTTATAACGTAACTAACGGAATTGTCTAACGGAAGTAAACCTTGAAATTCTCGGATGTCACATTCACATTATCTATGCATGATAAATCAAACCGATAATATAACAGAAAGCTATAAAAATTGATTTGCCTAAGCTGAAACAAACTGAAAAGTTATATTCTTTGCCGACTTGGCTTGCATGCTGATTAATTTTGAAATTGAAGTGTGTCTGATACGTATTGACTTATATGATCTCGCGTCTGGATCTTTCTCGTAAAAAGTGTAAGTTATTCGCATTTCAATTCTGTTTGGTTAATTGATTGTTACTTGAATAATCCAAAAATATTTTAGGTGTGTTTTAGCATAACCTTGTAAAAATTCAAAAATATTTTCACTGTGTTTGAAAATTTTATAAAAATAAAAAAGATTTTGTTTATGATTTTATTTTCAATCAACCTGTTAGAGCATGTTTTGATGTCTAGGGCTAGGTCTAGGTGTTTTGTCTATGTAATTAATAGTTTAGTTAGTTGGTACGCTGGACAGTTTGGTATAAATAGTTTAGTTCGTTTAGAGAGAGTAGAAGTTGTGAGAGTTGTTGCTTAACTGTGTGTTTTTCTAGTGTGTTCTCTCTGTAATCTCTCTATTGTAAACGAGTTTGTGATCTAATCGATGAATCGTTTATTTACTCGTTGTGTACCGAATCCGATTACAATCATGTCTTAGCAAGATCATATACGTGTTTTACAAGTGGTATCAGAGCAGGTTTGCTCATGATTTCTGATCGGTTTGGGTTTCTAGAGAGAGAAACAACTTTTTGGTAAGAATTTCGTCAATTCTCCTCAGATTTACATGCATACAATACATATTTTACGTTCAAAATGATCCGTGAGTGTTTCCTTTGAGTCCTGCATCGATTTCACGTCCAGAAAGTCAAAATTTTTGATAATCAATCGTATTCTGGTTGGTACGCGGCTGGTACGGATCAAGAACAGTGTAATACGCGACTGGTACGCATAGCAATCTTCAACAGAGAGTTGGTACGTGGAAACTGGTTCGCAGGACAATCTTCATATTTTGGTCCATGACAGTTATAGACTGGTTCGTGGCAGTTGCGGCGTACCATTTGGTTCGTTCAATATTGTTGGTAGGTTGACAGGTGGTCTGCTGGTGGTACGTTCTTTGTGATTCTGGTTCGTATGTTAGTACGTGAAGAATTTTGGTTCGTTGAGTTGAAGTTTGGTACGCAGATCGCTTATTTTGGTTCGTTGGGCCAGTTGTTGATTTTACAATCATGGCTCCGTTCCAAGCTGTTGCAGCAATGTCTACGACCGTTCAAGCATTACTGAATTACGATAACGAGATAGGGACTACAAACAAAGTTCCTAAATTGATGAAATTTGAAGATTTCCATAATTGGATAACTTGTTATGAATCATACATCGGTGTGACGGATGTAACAGTGTGGACTCCAATGCTGGATGGTTATTAAGTTCCAAAGTTCACAACTGGTGAATTTGCTGGTTAAATCAAGTCGTATAACAAGATGAACGATGCTGAGAAAGAATCTTTCAAGCTGGAAAAGAAAGCCTATTCAAACTTTTCAATGGCTTTACCAAAAGATATCCCGCATCAGTTTAAAATGCATAACATCAAAAGCGTTATGGGATGCATTGTGTCACAGATGTGAAGGCAATGCTCAATACAAGAAAAGTAAGAAAAAGGTGTTGTTGAAGGAATTTGATAACTTTTGTCATGTTCCAAATGAAACCATAAATGATCTGATTTCAAGACTATCACATTTGGTAAGTGAACTTGACATAGTTGGGGTGAGTAAAGAAGCAGGTGAATTGAAGGAAAAGCTGTTAGATGCTCTACCTACATCATGGGAAGGATATATTTTGTTGTTGACACATGATAAGGGATTTGATGATATCACCTATGATGATTTAACAAGAAATTTGTTAGCTCGGGAATTAGATATGAAGCGAGTTAAAACTCTACCAGCTCAAGTTCAAAATCCCGATGTGTATTTTGGTGAGAATGCTTCAACTATGCATGCAAAAGCAAAAGCTAACTGAAATCCGCCGACTACTGCATTTTATGTGGAAAATACTTCAAGTGGACATGCAAATATGTCTCGGGGTCCTTCAAGTGAAAGTTACACTCACAAAGCTGCGGTGACATACCCAGTTTACTCAAGTCAATCATCTTCTACTTCAACATCAAATCAGAGTGCATTTCAGCTAAGACCACAAATGATTTTATGACACTATTTTCAGCAATGATCTCTTCATATGATGGGGTGGTAGCTGGAAAATTGACTAGTTCTGAGTTAACGGATGAATATTATGAACAAATTGACCCTGATGACTTAGAGTTGATGGATATCAACTGGTCGATGGCTATGCTTGTCAGAAGAGGCAAAAATTTTATGCAAAGAACAGGTCGTAAAGATCTCAATCCTGAAGGCAAACTTGGATTTGATAAATATAAGGTTCGGTGCTATAATTGTCAAAATTATGGTTGTCACACCCTCAAAAATCCACGCGCGGAATACCACCGCAGGGAGCGTGACAAACCAGGATCGCCGTCCATTAGTTACAGCAAACGACCAGTAATTAATAAAAACGTTTCGTATTTCATTAAAATATAAATTCAGAGTTTTACAAATGCGGAAGCGTAAATACAATTTGATTATTTATGTAAAGACATTGTCACCCAAGATGACGTCATTTGTTCAAAGACACTAAAAGGGATTCGAAGTCTCATGCATGCGTACTCGTGATAATCGAACATCCGCAACCTGAGAAATAACATGCTAAAAAGTGTCAACATAGAGGTTGGTGAGTTCACAGGTTTATCAGTTCAAAAAACAGTTCCAGTTAATGTAAATCGACTGTTCCTCGACAGTTCAAGTTTAAGTTCAAGGTTGACTGTTCAACAACAGCGCAAGTTCATGCTCAAGTTTAGTTAATATAATCCAGATAATATAACAATAGCTAGCTAGGCTATTTTCAAGAAACCAGTACACGTTTGACTAGATAAACTAGCTATCTAGTTACTGAAGCTCGACAAGTTCAATTGTGCCTCGTTAAGACTAAGAAGTATATAACACCCGTTCGATATCCAATCGAGTCAGCGCGAATGACCCGGGTGGGGCTTGTCAGGCCCAGTAGATCTACCAAATAAGTTCCCGCTGCTGTCACATTGACAGTAACTATCATAAGTGTGCCACTATCATTCAGGTGATATAATTATCTAACAGTTCAAGTGTTTGCATGTTAATCTCCCCCAACAGGATTAAAATAGGTAAAAAGGGGCCGTGAAACTTACCTTAGATTGCACAGCAAAGGTTTCCAGATAAACAGTTAATCACGTAGCAAGAACGAGTCTTGTGGAAGCAATTAATCACCTAACGAGCATACGAGTATAAGTGTGTGTTCTATAAACTATTAAGTCTAACGTAAACGACAAAAAGGAATGATCGTGGAGTTCAAAATAAGTCGAGGATGACACGTGTGCCAAATCCGAGCGATTATCGAAATAACGCGAAAATATAATATATATATCTATATTATATATTTTCTAAGTTTTAAAATTCCTAAAAACAAATATATATAATATATATATTAACCAAACGTGCAATTGATGTTAATAACGGTTACAAAACGAGCTACATATTTATAAAATTTCATCTAAAAGTATATAATCGTTTTAACAAACCAACGTCATACGTATATATGTATTAAATTACACGAAAAGATAATTATTTTACCATTTTACATAAAACCATAATTCTTGAGTTTTAAAAAAAAAATATATATATATATATATATATATTTACATAGGAATTTATTAAAACTATATATGGGTTCAAAACATCTAAATTTACGGGTCTAATAGTCAATATACATTTTTACGGGTTTAAACATCTCAAGAAAATCGTTTTAATCAATTTTTAGGTGGCCAAAGCCTTGAAAAAATAAAACAGGTAATGTGGAGGTCGACCAGGTTCAAACCCACGACCTCGCGCTCAATACACAAGGGCCTGACCACTAGGGCAAGTCTTCGAATTGGTTACAAGGGAAACAGAAATGTTTTTATGTTATAGTGGAGGCCAGAATCGAGTTTAAGGAGAAACAGAAAAAAGAAATGGAGGAGCCGGGTGTTGAACCATGACCTCTTTGTTATAATGCGCGCAACTTAACCACCAGACTGCCCGACCCATTTGTGATTAACCCGACGCATATATTATATAACCTTGAACCAGTACGCGTCATCTTCTTCCTTAAGAACTCCGGTGGCCGGAGTTTCATTCCGGTCACCGGAAAATCGCGAACTTGGATTAAACTTAACAAAACAAAGCGAAAATCATGGTTAATGTATTACCTTAAGTCGGAGATGAAAGATTGTCGAGTTTTAGACACCGAAACGAATCCAAAGTTTGAATGCGAACACTGAGCACCGTCACGAAATCCAAATCTATTTGCTCCTAGTTACTCGTTGGGAACTCGCGGTCACAATGTTGATCGAAGGGTGGCGTAGCAGTGGCGAATAGTGGTGGTTCCGGTGATTTTTTTTTTGCTTCGCCGGAATACAAGACTTAAGAGAAAAGGGAGAGCGAATTCAAAAGGGAAAGAGGCGAAAGTGATTGTGAATTGATGAGTGATGCTATGGTAATAACTTATCATTAAATTGAAGAGTAATGGTGACTTGTAACGGACGAAGTGATGGTGATCGGGAAAATGTTCGGCAAAAACGGTTTGTGCGATGCGAATGTCATAATTGACATTGATTTCAGTTTAGTTGATTGGCAGTTCTAGTCCCTCAACAGTTTACAACATGGAACATAAGTTTGGTTAATTACAGAATAACCCCCACAAAGTTTTGTAAAAGAAAAGAGGTTTAGGAAATGGCGGAAAGGGTCCCTCAAAGTTTAGGAGTGTTACAAATTTCTAACGGAGCTAAGGTGAATGATTTTGACTATCAATATACGAAGAATGTACATATATATATATATATATATATATATATATATATATATATATCTATTACTATATATAATGCATATTGGAGAAAGAAAGTGATAATGTCTTAGTTTTAAGACGCGTACAAATTAATGAGCAGCATGTACAAGTCCTTAAAACACAAATCTACTTTTTCTCGCTGCTTACTAGAGACAAACCCTAGGTATATAATGTTTTTTTCTCATTATTTCCCTGTCCGCCTCTCTCGCTCTCCCGTCTTCTCAATGAAAACCCTAACCAACGGGCGGCTTCTTCAAAGAATCGCTTCGGCGCCGGCACCCTTCAATGATGTACAAGTTCATAAGCATTCCTTCACAACCCTAATTCACACGCTCATTTGAATCTCTCTTCGTCTCTCGAACCCTAAATTTTCATCGATCCATACCTCCGGTCATGGTGGCTTCGGTCGACTCGGCTTCAAACCTATTTCTTCGATAGTGATGACTTCCAGGCGATGGCGTCGTAACCTAGGGCTCAGACCGTTTTTCTCTACTGCGAGGTATCATCCATCCGATCCGCTTCAAGCTTTCGGCATTGCTTCTCATCTTTGCTCTTCGTTGCTCCAGGTTTGTTATTCGTTTTCTCTATCTTCATTGATTTTCAGTTGATTTGCCCTTACTTCTATCTAACTATGGCTTTCTTTAGGTGGCTTTCTCTCTGTGTTTTTGTTCTACCATTTTTGAGTTTTGTTCTACCTTTTTTCTTCTACCATTATTTATTTATCTACCATTTTTGAGTTTATGCATTTCATTTTCATACATTTGCATGACCAGGGGAATATTGCAAGATGGAGGAAAAAGGAAGGTGACAAGGTTAGTCTTATCTAATGAGATTTGTTTTCATTGGCATTGAGATTTGATCTATACATGTTTTATGTTGGTTAAGACATGTTTCTATCAAACTTAAATGAATGGTAGATTTCATTAATGATCTGTGAACACATAAAAACATGGAACTACACTGTTTCTTAGTAGAAATTTGCCTCTTATTGTAATTTTATTTAGATATTTATTGCACATTTGATGTTTTTATCAGATCTGAATTATCGGCATAGGAATGCTCAGATGGCAAGCCGCTCCTCCATCAAGCTCCATACTATTATATTTTTTAGAAACAAGTATTCAACTTAAAACCTGTGATGTCCCCATCACTTGAAAATTAATCATTATGATTATCACTTTTTTTCTTTATCTCTGTTCTTTGCAGGCCTAGCGACACTGAAGCGAGAATTGTGAAAATAAGAGCGAATGGATTTATCGTCTTCGTGCCTAAGTTTGACTTTTGACTTTTAGGATATGTCATATTCCTCTGTCATCTTATGATTGGTTGTTCGAATACTTATGCTACATGATATGTTGCCACACTTTGACCTTTGAGAGCAATTCAATTGAATTTTGAAAAATACAGAAACTTTTAAGAACTACAAGCTCTAAATGTTTCTCTTCATTTTGTAGGTATGATATAGAAGACCCAGTGCACTTGACGATGAGAGGTGCAAAAGGAGGAGGAGAATGGGTGGTGGATGAGCAGAAACAGATGATCAAAAAGGTTGATGGGTCGGTTTCTTATGGTGTCTTCAGGCTGTGAAGATTCATATGGAGGTTGTTGAACCCCAACCCAACCGCCCTAAACTTCAGTTCACGCTCATTTAAAACCGAACCGCCCTAAACTTCAGTTCACGCTCATTTAAAATGTAAGATTTTCAACTGATCATTTTACATGAATTTTTAGTACTATAGTTAATTTCTGTTGACTTTTGATTGTACACTGATTAGTTTGTTGATATATTTTTGTTGCTTCAAATGAAAACAGGAGAAATTCCATCTATTAGATTTTTATGTTTTTTAAGAATTCATGAAAACTAGAATAACTAATACATTTTTATATTTTTTAAACAGGTCAGGCTGCTGATGTTTATTATTATCATTTTTTTGTATCTACATTTCAGTTATATCTGCTGCATTTTAGTATTGTCTGTTGGTGACAGGTCTTATAGCATTAAAATCTCCCGAATATGTGATTTCACAATGTATAAAAACCCAAATTTACCAAAAAAGATCGAGCTGGGTTCTGTTTTCTTGTTCAATGTTTGTGGGGTGTATTGAAATTGTCGAATTAGAAGCTTTACCAAGTTATAATTCGCTATCCAAAGATTTGGTGGATTCAAGATTTATGATCCGTTAGTTATGATCCGTTAGTTTTGTGTTTCTTTAATCTTTATAGAACATAATTCATTTTGGGTGAATGTTCAGATAAATTTGCTAAGAAGTTGCTATAACCGATCTTTTATTTAGATACTTTGTGAAGAAAACTTTGCGAAACAGGCCTTGAATTAAAATGTTGATTGGGGTACCAAAATACGTTGCGCCGGTCTTGTTATCTACGAAGAGAAGTGGTCCAAAGATCCTTTTGCAGAATGTAACATTGACGCCGTTACACTTAGCACGCTCGAAGACGGTAACAATGGATGTTGTGATTTTGACGTTCTTCATGTGATCCAATGATATTTTTATTTCAATGTTTGGTTTCTAGGATAATGTAATTTTGATGTTCTTCATCTGTTGTCATTGTGATCAAATTGAAATCATTTCATGTTTGTGATTGATTAGAACTGGGTTTTGTGTTACTTTTTATGTCTCATTGGTTTGGATTCAAATCATTAATAAGCGTAAGTTTAGAAATTGAAGATTGGAAAATTTTGTGTAATTTTTAGGAATTTAAATACAGTAGACGTAGTTTAACGTTTCAAGCCTCAAGGTGGCTTTAAAAAGAATGGTTTGTGTCATATTTAAAGATGGATAAATACAATGAGGATGATTTGAAGTGAGTGTAAGACAATCTATAAAGAACATACTCGGTAAATCACGATTGTAGTACACTGTTGTCGCATCACGTGGGTTGGCCCCTATGTTATGAGTTTTGTAAATTGTCGTTCCTGCCGAAAGCGTGAACAGAATATAGATAACACGCTATCGCTATGTTCCCGAGTTCACTTAAAGAGAGAAAAGAAAAGAAAGGAAAGGAAAATAAAATGTATTTGTGTTCCTGAGTTTCATTTAAGGAGAGAAAGGAAATGAACATAAAAGATGTTGTGTTCCCGAGTTTCATTTAAGGAGAGAAAAGAAACGAAAGGAAGGGGAAAGTAGGCTTATTTCTTAATATTTTGTTTCCTTCCAATTTGGAGAGAAAGTGGAAAGAAAAGAAAGGAAAGTTATCCCTCCCGTTCCTTTCTCTCCTTTTCCACCCTTTCTTTTCTTTTCTTTTCTTTTCTTTCCATTATTTAACTCGGGAACATAGTGTATAAGTTGGTGAAATCTGATGTGTTTTTTCCTGGGTATGATTGCTTTTGAAATCTAATCTTTAGATGCGATGCTTTCCAACGCGCATATACAATATTATAAGTTGACACCGGACCACATCGCATTTAAAAAATGAATACCTCGATGTAAATTGTCGTGCCACCATAACAAGCGAACAGAAGACGAATAACACGCTATACGCTGTCGCCGCCGCAACGCGCGGGCACACGGCTAGTATATATATATATATATATCATATGACGTTTATAAGACATATAAATCTCGTTTTGCTTACAAAAATCATGGAATATAATTCCACAACTAGTTATTTAAAATCATATAAAATCATAGATTTTAAATCTATAACTTAGATATATATTTAAATAATAACCCATAATTATTCATTTAAGTTTACACAAAATCATAGAATTATTTATGTGAATATATATAAATATCACATAAAACCATAAGATGCAAATCATAGAATTCTGAACGTTTAAACTTCCGTGCATGCTCGTATACTGATGATTACACAAAACCCTAATTGCTAAAGTCAACACATAAATGTTCACATAACATTTAATATAGTTTACGTTCAGTTAATGCTAGAGAATGACCTGAAAAGACGGATTGTCATAGTATCCCCTTGTTGAAGAATTTTCGTCCTCGAAAATTGAGTAACGCGGTAAAAGTTAATGAGCTAAACACAAAGAAAAGAAAGGAATAAAAAAAATTCTCAGTCGTCACATCATCCCTTTGTTGAAAGAATTTCATCCCGAAATTTAAATCAGTGGTTTGAAGAGTCGGATTGATGGTAACGTATCAAAATAATCCAGGGTTCTTACCCAAAAGGAGTCAATAATGTTATGATCAAGAATGCTTGCCCGATGTTAAGAAGATGTTAATATTTTAGTGGATTTCAAAAGAAATTCAAATCGAGAGTATAGCAGGTGATTTTCTCTCAAACGTGCTCCATTAAGAAGAGTCGAACAACCGTATCATGGGGATCGTGTTGAGTGGCAAGGCCGAACAGAGTTACATGATACATAAGTCACCGAAATCAAAATTTCAATATGAAGAAGAACCATAACATGTCCGAGTAACCTCCAACTATTATGCCCAACGCTAGGAGTGAGATTTCCATTTCGTGTCTGCTTTCCGTTAGAGTGTTCACATTTACCAATAACCCAAGTGAATCTGAGTATGTGAGAAAATTGTGTGTGCATCAAGTCAATCAGCGTTTAATAAACCCAATGTCGAACAAAAACGTAAACGTCTGATCTTGTCTACCAATTAGCAATTAGCATAAAATTGCACAAGACTGATCAAGTTAACATGAGGACCCATTGATTAATTTAGTACTTTTATGACCAATTAAGTTTCATATGATTCATAATAACATTGAAATTCACATTTCATGCAGTAACGGTTCAAATAGCATACGAGTCTCTACGAAGGTTTCTTTTAAAGGTTTATGCGGTCAAAGCGTACTAGCATGCAATCTATCATGAAGGTTGTAGGATCGATATAAGCTAGAGTTAAACTTAAACAAAGCCCTTTACTTGCAAATATAACCTTGCGGAATTAAGTTATATTTCACTTTTCTTAAGCAATGTTAAGTTCTTGTATAATGTAAATGCTTGATTTGCAGAATAGTAGTAACAACAAAGTGTCAAATACTCGACACTATTTGCATTTAACTCAAAGCTACACTATTACAAGTGATGACAACTGTTATGTAAACTGAGAGCTAACAAGCTATATATAGTGCAGATGAGATCAATCACAACCATTGATCTCATGCGATCTAATCTAGACCGTAAACTAAAAAGTCAAGTACAAACTACTAAAAGAATAAACATCGGCAATTGGAATATCTTGCGTGTTTGCAGCAACATACTACTTTAGGAGAGCGGCTTGAATCAGATATAGAAGCATACGAGAAGCTTTTGCAGGATTGGACTTGTTGAAAACACATCTCAGGAAAAGTCCGGTTGAACTCATTATCTGGTGGATAATTGAGTTCACCCGGAATATTCGCTAAAAGACAAAACTGCTTCTTTCCGCTTGAATTGCCAGTTCCGCTTGAAGTGAGAATTCCGCTTCAACTTCAGCCGGAACATAGTAAAATTGGCATTCAGCCAGAAATCTCCCAAGCGCAGTATTCCTTACAATCTCCCCCTAAGCTGATGCTGTCAAATTCCAATGTTTATCTTCAAAAAATTGATTTGTACCCAAAAATCTTCTTCACCTTGTTCTACTTGTCCGTGGTTCTGATGCTGGCATCAAGGTTCTGAGACAGCTCTTTGGTGTTTGTTTTGGTCACCTTCACATGTTTAATTGAATCCCAGTCCATTTCGCTCCATTCTTCTTGAACAGAAATGGACTCATGAATTGTAAAGGTGCCATCAGCTCTGTGAACATAAAAGAGCTTGTCCTCCTCTTCCCAAATGATAAATTTTATTTCACTGGTAGGCACTTCATCATCTTCTTCTGCTGAGTCACCATCTAAACTACTTCTGTAGAGCATTCCACATTCCAGCACAATTGGCTCAATGAAAAGCCTTAACATGTGCTCAGCTCTTGAAGGATTCAAAATTTCTCTAAGTTTTAGGATGATGTCTGTCATCTGCAGCAGAGTAAGTTGTGAAGTGGCCTTGTGAACGTTTACCACTTGAGTTATGCCGCTGGCCATAGTAAAAGTGAAATCCAATATGGCTTCATCCACTGTCCAACCCACAATTTGTCTTTTACTGGATGGAGCTTTTCTCTTTTGTCTTTGATTTCTTTTGCTCTTGGCATGCATCGGTTTTCTTTTTCTGACTAATCTTTCTTCATCAGAATCAACTGTAGATTCTGGCACAATGGGTCTCTTGCCTCTGTCAGATGAAGAAGGGTCAGTTTGGACTTCAGTAGGTTTAGTGACGGTGGTGGAGGGTTCATTGATGGTGAGTGGTGGAAGGGAGGTTTGTGAGGGTGGTTTACTGGCTTCAGGAGTTGGGATAGAAGGTGGAGTAGGTGGGAAAATATCAGAAAAGTTCATGGTAGGTGGAGGCTTCTTCTTGAAAGGAATGATGGGTGTAAAGTTGTCGGTTCTGTACTTGGGGTTGGCAAGCTTGGTGGCTACTTTCTTGGAGATGGAGGGTGGTTTGTAAGGTGTGATGGCTAGTGGCTGTAAGATAGATGGAACTGTTGTAGGCATTGGGTTTGGGTTGTAAATAAATGAAGGTGGAGGTGGTACATCTGCAAAATCAATAGATTCAAGTTTAACATCAGCAGTTGTTGTACCTGAGATTAGCCTCGAAGGTGAAGGCATCACCAAATTAGGATTGACAGCAGCATTTTTTCCTTTCAGTTCATGGAAAATTTCATCAATCAAGCTGCAAAGTCCCCTAACTTTCATCTGAGCTATCTCTTCCTCTTTCCTCAAATTTCTAACCACAAATGCCCTTTTTACCTTTTCAAGTAGTAGGTAATTCTCATCATTCTTTACCAGCTTGGTAGGCAATTGAGAAGCAATAGTGATTAGCCTCTCCCTATCAGCATCAGACACTGCATCCAAATTATAATCCTTCAATCTCCAGTTGAAAGACCTAGTCTTGGCTTCTTCAAGTAAGTTTTCAAACACTCCATCTTGCAGATACAAATCATATTCCTTCTGAAGTTCTTTTGCTAGCCTTTCATCCTCTGCTATTCTTTTGGCATTTTCCACCATTTTTACTATAGCCTCAGCTTCTGGAGTCTGAACCACCTGTTGAATAGTTTTTGGAACATCAGATTGAACATGTGTTTCCGCTTGAACTGGTTCTGAGCTCCTTAAGGCTATCAAGGTTTTGGCTATACCTTCTGCTCCTTCACTCCTGTGTTCTTTCGGTTGAACTTCCGGTTGAAGTTCCGGTTGAACTTCCGGTTGAACATGAATTTGCCCTTCAGTCACCACCTGGGGTTTGGTGACTTCAGGTTCTTTATCAACTATTTCCAGTACCTCAGTTCCTTCTCCTTCACCAATCAAATTTTCCTCTTCCCCTTCAGTAATTGTAGCAACTGCAACTGTTGCAGTGCTTTCATCAATATCAAGTGCTGCCTTGCTGGTGGAGGCAATAGTTCCTACCACTTGATCACTGCTCTTTCAGCCGGAAAGATGACATCCTTGAGGAGTGTCGTGATCATGTTGATGTGCTCAGGGAGAGCACCAGCAACCAGCATGGATGACTATACTAATTCAGCAAGATTTGGGTCCTTAAAAGGAGAAATGGCAATCAGTTGACTGCATCTCATGTTTACCCAACAATCTTCAACTGAGAAGGGACTCACACCGATTCTTTGGCAAGCTGTGGCTCTGACTTCAGCCGGTATCCTTTCCATTTCTTCAATTTCTTTGATAACAGGTCTTGATGACATCTTCTCCCCCAATTTGACAGTATCAGCTTCATCAGTTGCAATAACGTCATCAGCATCTCTGACAGGGCTTGAAGGACCTGCTTCAGTTTGGATAGGATCAGCTTGAACCAATTTAGCAACAGTAGTGTTGAGAGTTTCAACCTGTGCTTGCAGAGAAAGGTACAACTTCGTCAATTCTGGTAGTGTAACACTATCCTCAACTGGCTTTTTGCCAGTATCAAAAACCAAACTATCAATCCGAGATTGATCAGCATTGGTACCTGATGAGGATAGGTCAAGACCGGACATGCAAATGGCTCAACATTAACATTTCCGATGGTCAAGACTTCGAGAGCAAGCGTCATACAAAGAATAAGTCGGAGGCGATGCAGTTGCGGATAAACAAGATGCAAGTGCATCCAGCCAACTTACGAAGATGCAACTTCAATAATTCTATAAATAGCTCATTCATTCACTAGCAATGTAACTTAGGGATTCCGGAAAATCACACATTTACTGTGTATTTTCCTCAGTTTGTACTCTAATATTCGTGATATTAATAAATCCATTGATTCATCGATAAATCTTCATAAATTAGCTTGTTCCTAGTTGAATTGTGATTTCTCATTTACATGCGGTGAGATTTTGTGGTTCATCAATTGGCGCCATCCGAATTTCCAGGAATTGGTGAAAAATGGAGAAGCAATCGGATGAGTCAGTGAAGAAGAAGTCCATTTTTGATCTAGGAGGACCGCCGAAGAACATTCATAGTTCGAAAGGATCAGCTGGAAAACCTAGTGAAAAAGTTTCGGTGTTTCAATTATCGAATCACTCTGACGATAATCCATATTCGGATCATGATGATGAGGACGATAATGTGGATCCGAATAATGCTGTAGAGGTCTTACGAGGTTTTGATCGAGATTTCCTGATGAGAAATTTGCAGATTCTGAAGCAGTTAAAGGACAAGGAAAAACGCGAACAATGGCTGCAGGAAGTTCGCGCAACTCTGAAATTTACTCCGGAAAAGGATGCTGCAAAAACTGCCGATCAGAAGGATCTAGATGATCTTCTAAATGAAGATCGTACAATTATCAAACAGTCAAAATCATCAGGTATCGATTTTAACGCTTTGAATGAATAGAGAAATTCGTTTTTGAACACAATTGACCGATACACATATTTTGGATTGATAAAATTAATTTGAATTTGTTCAATTCGAACGTTAATGATCAATTGTTGATTTGGTAATTTGATGCATTTTGATCCTTGTGATATGATAATGGTTTAATGATAATGCGAAATCCTTATGAATGGATACACAACTAAGGATCGTATGGTACAATGCGAAATCTGGAAATTTGTTGAATGAATACCGGGTGAAGATTTGAAGATTCAAAGAGGCTCTTATGAAGATTGCCTAAAAAATCTGGGAAGTCATAAGAACAACAATAAAGGCGGGAAAAACTTCTTCAATTCGAATTTTAGAAATTCAAATGCACACTCACGAGTTGAGTTGTAAAAAAAAAAAAGGAGAGATAGAGAATGAGACACAGATGTGCACTTCCGAGTAAGCCACATGTGCATCGGAAGTGGTGTCGATGTGATTTTTCAAAAAATTGATATGAAAAACCGTTTACGGATCGTTTCTATGGATGAGACGGAAGTTTTGTCATTGAATCATGTTGAATGATTACATAACGAAGGAGTATACAACAATTAAGCTCTGGGGGAGGTCGAACAGAACCTCCCCTCTCAACACACAGACACAAGACAGAAACTTACAATGAAATACAAAGACTTCACTATTTATACTATTTCGTTCTGGGCCGAACCTGGGACCTCCGAACCTGGTCCGAACTCCCTCCGAACCTGGAGTTCGGCCAAGGTTTGGAGCCACCGAACCTTGAGTTCGGCCGGGGTTCGGACCCCAGACTTTGTCCACTCTCAAATCAGTCTGTTCGTCAATTCGAACAGTAACGGCCACACAAGGTTCATGCACTAACAAATTCCCCCTTGGACGTTACTGTCGAATCCAGACATTGATCTTCTAGCAATCTTCAGTCAGCTTGCTGCAGACGCCTCTGTCTTTAGCAAACTCCCCTTGACCGAACCTTCAGGTATGCAGGAAACAATTCGAATCTTGTACAATCTCCACAACCAATAAAGTTCCCCCTAGCTTCAAGCACTTCCATCCAATCAGGCATATGATAACGGTTCACTTCATAAGTTGTATCTGGAAATTGTAAAGACACACGAACATCACTGCATCTTGACAGATAATCTTTAACCTTCACCAAACTTGTAATATATTCTGATCTTTATGAAAACAGACACAATCAACATCTTCAATCACAGAAATTCCCCCTCAGCATCAAATCCATCCCAATATATTACTCCGGTAAACGTATATCTCGTTGCAGACTGGAATCTGACCAAGTCTTTCGACAACTCAAGAAAGTATCGGGCATATGACAGAGAGTTCCAAACCTTAACCGAAAACTTTGACGTATCAGTTCGCACGAACATCAGAATATACCACCTTTCCATGAAGATCAAAAATCACTATCAACCCTGAATTGATTGCTTTTGAATATTCACTTTTTCACTTATGAAACTTTGAAAGTTTTTAGGGTCCCCGATTTCCCCCTAAACAAGTGACATATTCAAATCTTCAATTTCTTATGATTCCAACCCCGCATTCTTGTAGTGGAATGATAAACTCAAGTGGCCCGCAACGGAATCTTTAATCTCATTTAATCTTTAGTTTGTGTAGAATGATAATCTCCGACAAACGTTCCAAATAATCATAACCATGTTTCAGAATCTCTGTCCATCATCAGAAACACGCGTTCTTGAATCTCTGTCCATCATCAAGAACAATGACTACTCACAAACACATTTCTTGAAATTCGATCACTAACTCGTAACAAGTATCGGAATCTGGATTTTCTTCAAACATAACACCCCACAGCTACCAAATCAAGGGTAAACTCGATAACTGATCCGCTTCTGTAAAATTCCCACCTAACGGGGGTTCGGGGGCAGCGCCCCTGAGAAGCGGGGTCCAAGGGGCGGCAGCCCCTGGCGGGGTCCAAGGGGCAGAGCCCCTGGCTGGGATCGAGCTTGTCCGAACCTCCGCCGAACCTCCTCCGAACCACCTCCGAATCTCCTCCGAACCTCCTCCGAACCTAGCTTTCGGAGGTCCGAACTCTGTCCGAACCCGGAGTTCGGAGCGGTTATTTTTCAGATCAGTTCTTCGGCCGAACCTCGTCAGAACTTCGACTGGAAATTTTCAAAATCGCAACATATTCAAAATTTGATCGAATTTCGACATCCAGATGCTTCTGTTAGGTAAAAACATGACTCAGAAAGACTCGATTGATCAAAAATCAATCAGAAACACTTCCAATCACCCCTAACCGAAGGTTTAACGTCTCAAAATGAAGAAAAACAATAGATTTCCACCATAGAAAGAGCCAACAGCTCTGATACCAACTGAAAAACCGTTTACGGATCGTTTCTATGGATGAGACGGAAGTTTTGTCATTGAATCATGTTGAATGATTACATAACGAAGGAGTATACAACAATTAAGCTCTGGGGGAGGTCGGACAGAACCTCCCCTCTCAACACACAGACACAAGACAGAAACTTACAATGAAATACAAAGACTTCACTATTTATACTATTTCGTTCTGGGCCGAACCTGGGACCTCCGAACCTGGTCCGAACTCCCTCCGAACCTGGAGTTCGGCCAAGGTTTGGAGCCACCGAACCTTGAGTTCGGCCGGGGTTCGGACCCCAGACTTTGTCCACTCTCAAATCAGTCTGTTCGTCAATTCGAACAGTAACGGCCACACAAGGTTCATGCACTAACATGATATTACATTGAAGACTTCCGAGTAAGACGTACGCGCATCGGAAGTGATTATGATAGCAATTGAAGACTTCCGAGTAAGACGTACGCGCGTCGGAAGTGATCATGATAGCAATTGAAGACTTCCGAGTAAGACGTGCGCGCGTAGGAAGTGATCATGATAGCAATTGAAGACTTCTGAGTAAGACGTACGCGCGTCGGAAGTGATCATGATAGAAATTGAAGACTTCCGAGTAAGACGTATGCGCGTCGGAAGTGATTACAATAAAATCTCTTGTGAAGTTAATACTGTATGACAATTCTAAACAAATTATATTTGTGTTGGAAATGTCATCCTGAAAGACCTCATATAAGAGGCAGATGTGATCAATTCTAAATAAGCTGTAATTACTATGATGAATTGTAACATTAAGACCTTAATTTCTAAAAAAAGGCATTGATCTTATTCCGACTTATGAACTTTGTGATCATCAGGAGCAAAGGATGTATTTGTTCCTTACTTTCCTGCTTCAATGCAAGAGCATTCTAAGTTACAAAGTTGGATCGCAAATGCTAAATTTCCAGCAAAGCTGAAGATGCCAACTTCTATAAAGAAGTATGGTGGATTAACAGATCCAGATGATCATATATTTGATTTTATTACTGCTGGGAGGCTTGAAGATGGTCAGAAGAAACATGGTGTCACATGCTGGTACAGACCTTTACTGGACCTGCAAGAGTATGGTTTGATGCGTTACCAAATGCACAGATAAGTGGCTTTGAAGACCTAAGGACGAAATTCCTAAGGCAATTTAGTCAACAACGGAAGTGCACAAAAGAGGTAACGGAAGTACATAACATCCGAAGAAGGAATGATGAAAGCCTTGAAAGCTTTGTTATACGTTTTAACAATGAAACTATGAAAATATCTGGGGCACAAGATCAATTACGCATATCTGGCTTTTGCCATGGTGTTCGACATACGCACCTGGTGGAAAAATTGCATGAGGATCTACCTCAAACAATGGAGGTGCTCATGGATCGCGTTAGGACCTATGTAAAAGGAAGAAGCGCTTCCGGAAACATTCAAGGTATCAACACCCAAAAACCGTCTCAGAAAAGTGGTAATTACCGGAATGCAAATACAAGTGTCTCCACTGCACCAACAAGAAATCAATCCTGGAAAAAATTTAGATCTCAACCCTATGATCGTAAGGGAGAGAGCAATTATGGAGGATACAAGAAGGCCTGGGAGCCCAGATCTAATGATTTCTCGTCGCTTACAAAAACTCCAAGTGAAATCTTAGCGAAGGAGAACGTTCAATTTTCAAAACCTCAAAGGACATACAATCCTTTAGGAAGTGACATGGGTAAATATTGTGATTATCATAAGGATCGTGGTCATGATACAGACAATTGCAGACACTTGCGAGGCGAGATTGAAAAAGCCATCAAGTCCGGAAAATTATCGCATCTGGTTAAAAATATTAAGGAGGGACGTCCTCCAGCTGCTAAACAAGCTGTGATCGCAATGATACGAAAAGGGTCGAACACTTGTCATCGTAATGTTAAAACAAAATTTGAAGAAGAAAAGTGGAAAAGCCAAGAGATTACGTTTCCACCGTTGATTGGTAAAGAATCTAGAGAAGATCCAGTAATTGTGACTGTCGGGATTGCTGGATTTTTAGTGAAGCGAACCTATCTCGATACTGGAAGTGCATCAGAGATCATGTATGAGTCTTGCTTCCGAAAAATGGGATTGGATGTGCAACAAAGGCTGAAGCCTCATAATTCAACCCTCATTGGTTTCTCGGGAGAAGTGGAACATCCCATGGGAGAAATAACTCTCCCAGTGATCTTTGGTGATGATAAACTATTCCGAGAAGAGATGATGACTTTTATTGTGGTTGCAACTCCTTCTCCTCACAATGTCATCATTGGTCGCCCTGGGCTTAAAGTTCTGGGCGCTATAGTTTCAACAGCACATGGGCTCGTTCGATTCCCAACACCAAGAGAAATCGCAACTGTCAAAACAGATGCAGATCCACAAGTAGCCTTGGTTGAAAAACCCTTGACATCAGAAGAAGGTTGGAAGAATATAAAGAGTGATACTATAAAGAAAGACAAATGGATCATAAATGAGAAGTTTCCAGATCAAACAATCGAAATTGGATCACAATTACAAGGAGAAACAAGGAAGAAGTTGTTTCAATTGTTAATCGATAATGTGGATATTTTCGCATGGGAGCCGTCGGATATGACGGGGGTTCCCAGACATTTGGCTGAGCATAAACTGAACATTTATCCAGGTGTAAAGCCTATTCAACAGAACCGACAAATTTATGATCAGGTTCGAAACAATGTGGTTAAAGAGGAAGTGGATAAACTTGTGGAAGCAGGGATCCTTCGAGAAGTACTTTATCAAACATGGGTCGCAAATCCTGTTTTAGTCCGAAAACCTGATAACTCATGGCGAATGTGCATTGATTTTAAAGACCTTAATAAAGCATGCCCAAAGGACTATTATCCACTTCCAGAAATTGATCTAAAAGTTGATTCTTTAGCAGGATATAGATGGAAGTGTTTCCTTGATGCATATAAAGGATATCATCAGATCTTTATGGCTGAAGGAGATGAGGACAAAACTGCGTTTATTACAAATGAAGGTTTATTCTGTTATAAAAAGATGCCATTTGGATTAAAAAACGCTGGTGCAACTTACCAGCGTCTCATGGATAAGACCTTCCAATCGCAAGTGGGTAGAAATCTTGAAGCCTATGTGGATGATGTAGTCATTAAGAGTTCTCATGAGGAAGATATGATCAAAGACATTGAAGAGACCTTTAAAAACTTGCGAGGTATCAATATGAAGTTAAACCCCAAGAAATGCTCATTTGCGATGGAGGAAGGCAAGTTCTTAGGGGTCCTAGTCAATAAAGAAGGGATCCAGGCACATCCGAGAAAGGTCAAGGCGGTTATGGAAATGGAACCGCCTAAAACCCTTAAAGATATACAAACTCTAAACGGGCGTTTGGTGGCTCTACATAGATTTTTGTCAAAAGCAGCTGAAAGAGCCACACCTTTTATGAAAGTTTTGAAAGAAAGTTTAAAAGGAAGTTTTGAATGGACTTCCGAGGCCAATCAAGCATTTGAAGAATTAAAAACAGCTCTAGCTACACTTCCGATTCTAACTGCACCGAAAGTTGGTGAAGAATTGATAATGTATTTGGCGGTAACGGATAATGCAGTAAGCGCTGTGCTACTGGTCGAAAGGCAAGATAAAGAACTTCCAATTTACTACATAAGCAAAATGCTAAAAGACTACGAGACCAGGTACCCTATGATCGAAAAAGTTGTTTTAGCACTTGTACAAGCTACAAGAAGACTTCGTCGTTATTTCCAGGCCCATACTGTAAATGTTCTTACTTCGTATCCTATTCAAGGGATCTTCAGAAAACCGGAAATGTCCGGTAGACTGATCAAGTGGGCAATTGAAGTTGGTCCATTTGACATACAATTCAAACCAAGAGTTTCAATTAAAGGTCAAGTGGTAGCTGATTTCTTGGCGGAAGTGCCAGTTGGTACAAGTGTAAATGTTATTACCATTCCTGAAGCTAAAGAACAAGTATGGATCTTGCATACTGATGGTTCTTCTAACTCTGATGGCTCAGGAGCAGGCTTGATCTTGAAAAGTCCTGAAGGGGATGAATTGACATATGCAATTCGCTTCAATTTCTCAACTTCTAATAATGAAGCAG
>JBCNJP010009401.1:0-30010 GCA_039602395.1 Deinandra increscens subsp. villosa
CTTCAGTAGTAGATGAAAACTTTGAATAATAAACTTCTCCAATCTTTTCCTTCTCTTCTTTAAAAGCTTCTTTGATATGAGCAGGAGGTGAAGCTGTCTTATTAAACATCTTTTCAAAATTTTCATCTTTAGCTAAAAAGCTTGTGAACAATTGAGAATTTGAGATATTATTCAGCAAGCGATTGGCATCAATTACTTGAATCTTTAAATCGAAAATTTGCTTTTGAGCTTCAGCCAACTCCTTCTCAGTAGATATCAATCTTTTTGCAACTTTATGTGTTTCAAATTTCTGCATTCGAAGATTTTCCAACCCTTCAAACAATTCTTTCTTCAATTTATCTTCATTCCGCTTTTGAATTTCCAAATTTGCAGTTTGAACTTTATAAAAACTAACCAACTCCCGCTTCTCATCCAAATACTTCTCCATAACAACTTGATAACTTGCAATTTTAGCAGCAGAGTCTTCAGCATCCTTTGTAAGCAGATCAAGCTTGATTTTTGACTTATCAAAAAGATTCTGAAAATCATTTGCAGCGTCTTCTGCTTCATCCTTCCATTTTTGAATTCATTAACCAACTCATCCCTTTCTTCACAGATCTTTGCATTTGCAGCTTCAACATTCGTTCTATCTTGTTTTGATATTTCTATAACTTCATTCAGCAATTTGATCTCTGTAACCAAACATTCATTTTTCAAAACTAATTCCTTCTCATGTTCCTTAGAAATCTCCAATTCTGAACTAACCAACCTTAATTCCTCGGAAAATGTGACAACCCGTAAGTTTTCTAAGTCTAAAACCTCGTTTAATTACGTGCTTATCTATTAATTGTGCATATAATCTAGGTTTGATAACTTAGATAACGTATTATGCCAACCTCTTGTTAGTCTTGACGTGACCCTACGGTAAAACGATAACCCAATCGCCTTAAAACGATAAATAAATATTGTTGTTATCGATGGAACTTCAATAATAAGAATAAAATAAAGTTTATATTTTATTTACTATTTCCGTCACTCTTGTAGCATATTTAATATACGTATCAACTTGTAAACCCGGACGTTTAATATTTACGTAAGAAACCAATGCGTAGAAAAATATTAACCATTTTATCTAGAAACTTAACCGTTTTCGTTAAATAATTATTTAACGAGTCATAACGACGTTTTTTATAAAAATAAAATATTTTTATCTAGACTTTACTATAGATCATCACCCGTGTCGAAATCCCAAGACCAAAGCTCACCGAAAATATTCACTAGTTAATCGCATTCGTTCACGGTTAAAGACCGAACCAAAACGTTTCGTTTATTTAAAAACCAAATCACCACCTTTGCACGTTTTTGCATGAGACTCGATCACCCGACAACTCGAGCCCCGACACCCGGCCACCACCTCCAGCCACTTCACCACCGCCGCCTCCATGCAAGCCGGTCCCACCCTTCATGCACACCATCCCTCTTACTCTTACACCACCATCATTATTTCAATCAACCCCTTCCACACTCCACCATCACCTCACCCTCACCTCACCATCCCTTCTCCCTCACCCTCCCCTTTGCCCGACTGCCCCCCTCTCCCTCTCTTTGCGGTTCACAAGAAACACACCCACACACACTTGTTTATCTTAAACCTCCAAACCACAAACACATCTCACTCTTTATCTTGTCCAAACCCAAACCGTAACCCCCTCCCCTCCCCTAGCCGGTCACGAGCACACAACCAAACACCCTTTTGCTTTTCTTTCTCTCATATATATACATCTTAACCCACACACCTCCTCATTTCCACAAACCCTAAACAAGAGAACACCTCCCACCACCTCCTTTCTCCCTCTCACTCTCATGGTTCTATCTCTCTCTACTCTCTCTCAAGCTCGCGGCCAAGAACCAAGCAAGAGGAGGAGATCCAAGGCACTAGCAAGCTCCCTTATCATCTCATCATCCTCCATTTTCGATTTCTTCAAGAACCAAGTAAGGTTTATGAGTTTTTCTTTGAAGATCATCTTGTTTGATCATGTTTCTATGTTCATTTCCATGATCCATTCACTCCTATGACAAGTCTTGATGGTTTTGATGATCTTTGGTTGATAAAAGTCTAGAAAACTCTTAATCTTTGTTAAACTTTGCTAATGATGTTAGTTTACTAACTAGTTTCGCATGAGAACTTGTTTCCCACGATTTGATGATGTGTTATGCCTTAGATTATGTTTTTAGATGATAATATGCTTAAACATTTAGATCTATGGCCTTAGGAATGCTAAACACACCCTAAATCATGTTTAAAGATCATAACTTTACTAGGTTTTTAGCCAAAAACTCAAGATCCGTTTTGGACAAATCCGAACCCTTAGGGACTCAGTTTTGACCCTTTTGAAACAACTTTTGTGAAGGCACTAGTCTTGGAAATGACCCTAAGTACCCCTAAATTGCAAAACATAAGCCGAAAAACCCTAAAAACGACCCCTCAGGCCATCTCCGAATTTTGCATAATTTTTAGACTTTACAACAGTAAACTTAGACACTTAGATGAGTGATAAAAAGTTGCTAAAAATATCCCTTTTGATTTGAGCTAAAACTAGGTCAAAACCGGCTTAAAAACAGACTTTTAACGGACCCGGAAACCTCGTTTATGTAAACTTAGACACTTAGATGAGTGATAAAAAGTTGCTAAAAATATCCCTTTTGATTTGAGCTAAAACTAGGTCAAAACCGGCTTAAAAACAGACTTTTAACGGACCCGGAAACCTCGTTTATGTAAAGTTATGCCAAATATTGTTTGAACTAATTTGGAACACTTATTAGAACCTATCATGACTTAGGTTACCTTTACAAAGTGTTTGGATAATTTATCGGGCCTTAAAACTAGTCACAGGGACAAAACTGTCAAAACCGGGCGCGTACTGGCAAAACCGACACTTTAGGATTTCAAAACCCTAAGATTATATTTTCTGGAAATTTATTAATAAAAATAGGAATACTTTTATTATTATAATTCTATTTCTTGCAATATAGGAAAATAACGCGAGTTGATAAACACCGGTGGAAACCCGGGTACTTCGGGCTTTTTACTACAAACAGTTTTTGTAAACAAAATTGAGCTCATGTTTCGAACTAATATTTATTAAAATAAATATTGGCCTAAATCATTTTATAACATATGAAAATCTTTATATATTTTTGTCAGGACCAAATTTAAGCAACATGTTCTCATATGATTCATCACACAAGTGCAGAAATCATGTGTCATGGTCGATTCTGGATGAATCTTCATCAATGCTCACCCATTGATGATTCTAAAGCTCAAGAACACACACACAAATGCTCTCTTGAAGAATAATCCAGGAGTGCCGTCCCTCAATAGGGTTTTTCTTAACTATATACACTACAAAAGAGCATAGGACAAAAAGAATGTTTGACACACACAATCATTACCTAGAATTCAGCAAAATATTCCATCAGCACAGACAAGTTCGCTAAGCAGTAGACAAGTTCGCTAAGCAGTAGACAAGTTCGCTAGAGCAAACAAGTTCGCTAACTAGTCCGCTAAGCATTAACAAGTTCGCTAAGTACAAACAAGTCCGCTAACAAGTTCGCTAAACATAGAAGTTCGCTAACAAGTTCGCTAAAGCAAACAAGTTCGCTAAGAGCAAACAAGTTCGCTAAGATCAGGAACAAGTCTGCTAAGTAAACAAGTCCGCTAGGAACAAATTAAGTACGCTAAGACAAACATTGAACAAGTACGCTAAGTGTTAAACAAGTCCGCTAAGTTCAATTAATCAGAAGTCCGCTAAGAAGAAAAAACAAGTACGCTAGATTCATAATCAAAATGTTTCTAAGTACAAATTCAAAGTCAATTACAAAACAAAGTTTCAAATCTAGATAGGACATCAAAAGGTCTTCACCAGCAATACTCAACGGTGAAAAGTTTGTGTTGCCAACAAAATAGCTTCTAACAATAAGAATATTGATGGGTTTCAGGCACTACAAGCAAACTTAAACAATTAAGGGTGCATGCAACCTAAAACATGATCTATGTTTTCACTTTTGAACCTATAAGCTATTGAACGTATTAATAAACCCTAGCAAACAATCAAAATAAATAAATTACTAAGACAGATAGGGTTACATACCTCTTAGTTGTTATAGTAAACAACAATAATAATCCTTCTTGACTTCAAGGAAGCAAGCACCACAATCGTCGTGCCTCTAATGGGATCACACCCAAGGAATCGAAGAAGAATACAAACTAAGGGTGGGATGAACTATAAGGAGTTCTTTCACAAGGAGGGAGAAAGAAGGAGGCGAATACTCAAGCCTTGATGAGCGAATTGGAATGAATCCCTAAGGCCTTTATTTATAGCCTTGGACAACCTGCTTACTTTGTAATCCCACCAATGTGGGATACATGGAATTTTCAAAAATTCCCTTTGCATAAGGGATTTCGAAATCTTCCATGTGGGATAACAACATTCCTAAAATAACCAACTATTGATTAATTGTTAATTATCCCTTTCAATTAACCAAACTGTTAATTAACCTCCCAAATAGTTTTTGTCTAATTAATTATTAAACCATAATAATTAATAAACCATTTCTTTTTCCCTTTTTATTAATTCTCCATATGCCGAGTCTTGAGGGCAACCCAAAAGGACTGTGCTGCTATCAATTTTAGTTATAGGCTTAGACACCTAATCCAACAAATATATACAACTTTATTTTCCGGAACGTTATCAACATTTAATTATTTATTGAGAATAAATAATTCCTAGACCTGTCTGTTATCAAATATCACCTGGGTCATCATAACGTCAAGACTTGACCATCATTTGGGAGTGACTTAACTGTCAATCCAAACCCTAGACCTTAAGCTGTCTTATGCTGATTTAGGACCGCTAGGTTGCCTGTTATCTGCCATTACATCACTCAGACACTGCCTGATTTCTGTGAGTCTTCATGGCCCCTCTTTTAAACTGTTTTAAATGCTTTTGGGGGAGAATTCTTATAACTTATATCATGCCTGATAATTAGATAATATGTTACCATTATTGATTACATGAACTATTCATCCACCTTGTCGTATTCATGTTGATTCATGTTATGATCAAAAGCCCCACTATTAGTTGAATCCGATTAATTTCAACGAAACGATGACACGTGAATAGATCTATTGGGTTAACGCCCCTGCCCTGATTAGTAGCTCCAATCCTGACTCTCATGTTCAGTCAATAGGGTACATAATGTTATAATCACTCTTCAGTAATCCTGGACAGAATACCTTGAGTGGGTAATCAGTTAGTTTCGGAGTTCAAGGTTCGTGGTAATAACAATTTACAACATCTTAACATATTATCAAACGGGTGATAAAACTGATATCAAACTTTGTTGTCAATCACAGTTCTATTTTTTCTTAAACTTGTGAACTCACCAACTTTATGTTGACCGTTTTAGCATATGAATTCTCAAGTACCTGATCGGCCGCTTGCTTGTATGGAATACCTCTTTTGTGCATTATCATTAGGACCTTCATATCATCTGGAGTCATGGTCACACTAGCCTTTTGGAGATTTCACTACATAACACCTAACGGTGTCATGTCTTTAAATCTTTTAATACTTGTTTTGTAAACTATGAAACAAATGAAACATATTATTATTATTTTCCGCTGCTAAATCTGAAATGAAATGTTTTCGACTCCTTAAAAACGGCTCTAGTTGTTTTACCATCCAGAGATCGTTTCGTGTAACCTTGACTGTGATTCCATCTCGTTCACGCCCGACACATAAATTACAGGGTGTAACAGAAAACTTTTGAATTTCATATAATAACGAAGCATTTTCTTTCAACAAACTTTCCATGTTTTTAGCAGATTCATAGGAACTCGGTGCTGAACTTGTCTCTGAACTTGTATCTGAACAATAATCTGCTTGTTGATCATGAGTAACAATCAAAGCAGATGAATCAAAATGTTTACCCCAATCATAAACACCGACATTCTGACTCGTTAAAGCTGTTTTGTTTGTAGTACTTGATGATGGTTGAGTAAAACCGGGTTTGCTAACATGTGCTTGTTGACATTCTCTAGCAAAATGTTCAAGCTTCGAACACTTGTAGGACTTGATATTTGATTTATCAAAACCCAATTTGCCACTAAAAGCTTGTTTTCCAGTCTTCTTATAATATCGTTGTGATCTTTGAGTTAACATAGCAAGTTGCCAGGCTATATCTAACTAATTTAATTGATCATCATCAAGCTTATTCAAATCTTCTTTAACCAATTGTGGCTTCCCAACATCATTTATAATCATTCCAATAGATGAAGAAATAAGAGCAGCAATCAGTTTGGCACATTCATCCACCGATTGAGCAGAAAAAGCACTTTGACTTGATGAATCTGGAATTGTAAAACTGCAACCTTTTGAAGAATCAGAATTTCCAGAGACTCCAACCATAAAAGCAACACTTGGTGCAGAACTCAGATTTGCTTTTGCTTTAGCATTCATACTAGCAGTATTCTCTCCATGATACAACTCAGGATTTTGTAATGTTGCAGTTGACTTCTTTGAATTTAACATTTCCATTTCCCGAGCATGAAGTTTTCCAGTAAGCTCATGAAATGTCAATGTAGAGTATTCTTTATCATGAGTGAGTAGCAATACATAGTTTTCCCACTTTTCAGGCAAAGCTTCCATAATCTTTTCTTTTAAATCTGCATCGATTTTCTCAATTCCAACAATCTGTGATTCACTAATCAGATGTGAAAACCGTGAAACAAGGGTTGTAATGTTTTCATTGTCATAATGTTGAAAGTTATCAAATTCTTTATTCAACACCTTTCTTCGACTCTTCTTGTAATCATCATTCCCCTCACATCTTGCTGATAAACCATCTCACAGTTGTTTTGATTTCTTGCACGTACTAAATTAATGTAACAACTCAGTGGGTAATGCCATCATAAGATAATCGAAAGCTTTTTGTTCAAGCTTATATGATTTCCTTTTAGCAATGTCGAAGGTATGAACCTCTTTGAAATCTCCTTGATCAGTCGGATGTTGATAAAGCTTCTTGACTGGAATCCACAAATCGATATCATTCGTACTTATATAAGCAGAAAATCCTTGCTTCCAATTCTGATAATCTTCCAATTTCAACAACTTAGGAACTTTCTGACTTGTTCCAATTTCGTTATCAAAATGCATCATGGTCTGATCGCACTCTGCATCACAGCAAAAGCTTGAAATTCCAACATCGTAGAAAATTATAAAAATCTGATTTGACCGAACTCTTCCCGAACCTTAAACGAACCCTTTCTGAAAATAATACCCCCAAACCTTCAACGAACTCTCAACGAACCTCTTCCGAATAAAAAACACTCCAAACTTCAAACGAACCTTAACCGAACCAGAAAATACTCCAAATTCTCAACAAACCCTAGACGAACTCTAAGTTCGGAGCAGTTATTCTGCCGAACCTCAAGTTTGGATGACGGTTAGTCCAAACATCAATATAGTTTCTCAAAAAGTTCGAATTTGGATGAATTTTGATGAGACTCGCAGCAGTTGATCAGAAAAAGTGATAAGAAACGATTTAGGAGTAGAATTGGCACATAAACTTGACAGATTTGATGGAATTCATGTAAACACCCTCGAAACACACCAAAACGTTTCAAAAATCCAAAAATAGCAACCACAGATCTGTAGAATGAACCGGAAAGCTCTGATACCACTTGAAAAGTCGTGAGCATCGGATCATCTACTCAATCTAGCTATTCGGATACGAAACACATAATTATAATGATTGTTTTATTGATCTAGAGACAAACAATTACAATCAGAAACACAAAGAACTAACACAGAGAATACACCACAGAAACACACACTTAAGAATATCTCTCACGCTTAGCACTAGTACAGAATTCAAAGACCAAACACATATTTATACTGACACGCCGAACCTCAGCCGAACCTGAGGTTCGCCCTGATCCGAACTCCAGGTTCGGACCAGGTTCGGCCAATCACACTTTGGCTTGAACTTGTTCTTGACTTGATTCAACTCGATACTTCACACGACGCATAGATCAGGTATAAAAAAAATACTCTGAATGCGACGAACAGATCCGCTAGAAAACCTTGATCACAGTGAATTATACAAAAACCAAATCCCAACACGATGACTGAAGTAACATGAGATTGAGAATCGACAGGTTCGACTAAGAAACTGTAAATCGTAGATTTATGGCAGCGTTCACGACTCGTTACCACATAACGACCCGTTATGCCCAACTTTTTAAACCCTAAATAAAAACTATAAACACCCGTTTATTTCTTTTGTTTGAAGCTCTAAAGACCAGAGACGATTTTTTTATGTATTCCACGATCATTTTATAGTTCTCAAGTTAAAGATTGAAGCCATTAAAGGTGTAGCAAGGTGTCAGACCGTTCTTGTAATTATTACAGTCGAAGATTTCACCATTGTTTACCCTCGGTTTGCTTTTATCATGATGTTTACTTATTTTTCTGCTATAATAGTTACTTTAGCTATGATGAGATGCTAACTCTATTGATATTGTCTAAGTCAATGTGATTTATTTTAATATTTACCTATGATTTGACGTTGATTTATGGTATGACATAATGATTTGAGTATAACGATTATGATTCCTTTTGCATATCATAAATGAGTTGTTGAATGTTGTGTTTGATCCATTCCTAGTAGTATTTGGTTTGATTGGTAGGATAGACGTATTCTGCTTGTTGATTAAATGTTATTTATTAGTTGTTATCTGACGATTCCAATATCTATTTAGGAACTCTAACGAGCCTAGTTGTAAATGGTGATTATGCATGTTCAATAGTCCATTTTGGTTGAAGTATGTCTCTATATTTAGTCATGAACCTTAACTTCCATGTCTTGGAATAAAAGGTTAGTGAAGTGACTATATGTAGTGCATATGTGATGGTATGTGAATTGGTTATAATTGTTAGTCCATCGTGATTAGACAAAATATGATTGGTCTATGATCCTATGTCTTAAGTCATGTGTTTATTGACTAATAAATAAGACATTAGTTCGTGGATACTTCATTGTGGCTGTGATTATAATTATAGAATCAGTGTCTAGCGACTCTGTTTCCTTTAGACTAGTGTAGAGGCTAGATTATGAGGCTTGTAATATTAAATAAGTTGGGCTGGGCTAAGAGGGTTTAATTAGGATCATAGGCTAGTTTGTTTATTGTATTTAGGCTAGTTTATGATTGGGCTTGGGTTTACTATTGGGTTTATGATCCACAAGGGGCCCAATAGTAAACCCAATGGGGTGGCTATATAAACCCCACTTGACCTCCTTATTTAGTTGCCAGTTTACGATTGAGAGAGGAGGAGCCAAGGTGTTTACGATTTGTGTTTTGTACCCGACAAGTTTACTTGTGTGCAAGATCAAGCTTTTATCGTTTATATCATCGTATTCTCGTGTTATCTTCATCTTTCTTCTTGAATCAATCACCTACGAGGATTCCGCACTCGTTTGTGATAGAATATCGTGATTAGTTGTTGATCTCGGACCTACAATTGGTATCAGAGCCAAGAATCTTAGATTCGAGGCTCTCACGATATAGATTCAAGTGTTTTCTGGGTTTGTGTTCGAGTTTGGTTGAAGATTTGAAGGTTTCCAGGAGTTTACGACTGCTGCTGCTGCTGTGTTCTTCGAGTTTTGGTGATTACGACTACGTGTTCTGGGTTTTTAGTGTGTTTGCGACTGAGTTACTTGAAGATCTGTTGTTTACGACATCAAGATCGAAACTTTGGCGTGCTTACGACCCGGAGAAAAGTGATTACGACTGTACTTGATTGTCGTAATCGTGTTTACGACTTTGCAGGATCGTAAAAGGTGTTTACGACATTTTCAGATCGGGAACAGGGTTTACGACTCCGGTGATCGTAATCGTTCAATCGTAATCGGGTTTACGATTTTCTAAGGCGGTTTGTGTTTACGATTTGGGGTTGGATCGGAAACACAGTTCACGATCGTAATCAGCTTGTTACGATCGTAATCAGGTGGATTTTATCGTAATCGCAGTATTTGAACATTTGGACTTTAGTTTTAGGTTCCCTAAGCTTTCGTAATGGATTCGGTTGAGAAAAGAATATATTTGAGGACGAAGATGCTGAGAATGCCCCAATCCTACTGTGCTCGATTAATTCCTACTAGGCAATCTGTAAAAATTTTAAGTCAGAACTATTTGGGTAAAATGTGAAAGAAGTTCATTCAAGGGTAGATGGCAAAAGAATGAAGAGAAGGTAAAAGCTCAGAAACTAGACATTGTGAAATATCAAAAACTAGCAACTGAGAACGCTTATCTGTATGACAACGCTAAGTTAGAAATAGCTGAGCTTAGTAAGCAGATAGATGACCTTAAGCATAAAAACAATGAGTTGCAAGTAAAGCTTGATATGAATCAAATGAGAAGCAAAAGAATGCTTGATGCTGGAAAGGAATTGTCACATGCTGTTGTGACTGGTCAAGTTGGGAAACACACACCTGGATTTGGGTCAGAAAAGACTGATAAGGCCTTAGCTGCAAACAACATTATTCCTCCACCAGTTCCCAGAGACATTATAGGAATACTTCTTAGTGAGGATCAAGTTGAACGAACCAAATCTGATTATAAAGAAGCTGCTCCTCCTATTGATAGTGTCTTGGTTGGAACTACACCATTGACCCAAGAGGAAATAGACAACGAGGCAAACATGACATATGGTGAAGGGAGAATAGAGGATGTATCAAGAGATGATGCTGAGTGCCAGGAGTATAACAGATGTCATGGCTCCAAGTCTGATGATGCTGGGATAGAGTTGAAACCATACCCTAAAATTGAAACCCCATGCTTCAAAGTAATCGACGAAGTCAAAAGGGAAAAAGTGATCTTAACGACACGGCCTGAGGGGAAGATCTTTATGACATCTGGATCCATGTTTGACCAAGAACCAGATGTTGGGTATGACTTACCATCCTTCTCCTCCAAGTTCAAGGGAATAACTGATGGAGTGATCGGTGAAGCTAAAGTTGAGAGGCCAAAGATCACCATCAAGCATCCAAGTATGAAACCAACAGCTGGAGTGAAGAATGAAAAGCTCAAGGGAGTAGCTGTGTCTCCCATTTCTTCAGTTGGATCATGCAGTTGCCGATGTAATTGCAAGAATGATGCTTCAACATCAGAAAATCCAGAGAGCACAAAGACAATGAGGACAGGTTCTACTCAGGCTTCAAGGAACCAGCAGAAAGTCAAATCTGGAGCTGCAGACAAGACAAGGAAGCAGACACAAGGCAAACCAGCTCCATATCAGCCACCAAAGTCAAATGGGTATACGTCTGACACGTTGTGTTTACGACCAATGATGGCACAATAAAGTGGGTTTAGGGACAATGAAGGTTAGTTGGCACCAATGAGTCCTAATAAGGTGTTTATATAACAAATAAGTTGTGTTTACGACCAATTATGGCCCAATATGGTGTGTTTAGTTGGGACTAATGAGTCCCACTAAGGTGTGTATATAACCAATAAGTTATGTTTAGGACATGAAAATATTGAGGGTGACTTTAGAACAAATCAGGATAACACATGAAAATATAGAATATGAAGTGGGTACCTAATGAATCAACAAAGGATGCCTCCCAACACCTAAGATATTACTTCAAATTGTGAGTCAAATTGCAATCTTCTTGGAGAATCTGAGAAAAGTAGAAAAAGAGAAAATTAAAACATATATTAGAAATAGATGGATGATAATGATTATGATTGATGTTTGGAGATATTGGATTGAAAAGAAAATCAAAAACTGATTTAGATGACTATTTTTCGTATGCTAACACCTACGTTTACAACAAAATAAATAGAGCCACCCATTTCGAACAGTTTGTCTCAATACTAGCCAAATGAAATATAATATAATGGCAAAAATCTGCACAAACACTTATAAAATAAACATTATAAGTTTTGGTTCATAAAAACAGGTTATGCACTTATACTCGATTGGTTGGAGAGTCCCTAATGGGTCATAGAAATGTGTAGCCAAATCCCATTATAAATGCTAACGGGTTTGCTTAACGGGTCAGCAGCTAATGTATGTGGCAAGATGAGCATAAAAATTCAACCAAAATGTGGCAAAAAATTAGCATACAAAGTCAGTCACAATGACCCTTATTGGGTCAAAAAATGAGCCACAATGACCCTTATTTTTCACCAAACAAAGTCAGCCAAATGCACCTAAAATTCTACACTGTTTCTAGATTTCCTGCACTTAAAAATCTGCACAAAAACAGTCCCATGTTGCATCTAAATGACCTTAAAATTCTGCACAATTTCACCCATAAAGACCCTTAATGAGTTTGCTAAAACAAGTAACTTTGTACAGCAGGTCAAAGCATGTCACAGGAACTTTGGAAATAGAGTCTAAATTCATACACACAATTTGATTTAAGAGCACAAATTAGTCAAGAGCAATGTATGGTAGAAGTGAAACATATATAAATTAACTACTAATATGTTGTTCTTCTCTGTTGTATATATAAAAAAGCTGTTACTTATTTCCCAAACATTTGTATAAGACCAGCTACAAACTTCTAGATGGTCATTTTGTTTAGAACATTCTAAAACTATCATGCTTGAGATAAATATATCATGTAGTAAAATTGTAAAACCATATATATAGACCACCTGTGAAATGTGAATATACTGAAGGATATCAAGAACAAGTACCTAACAAGTATATCACATTATACTCCTCTCAATTTTCTTATTAGTCACTCACTCAAAGTTACAACCAGATCAGTGCGTTTATGTACCTTTACAACGAGTCCATGGGGAAGGATTTAGGTTACTTTCTCTCACACAAAATGGCTTTAGGGATTTAAGTGTCAAGCACCCTTAATTTTCTCAATAGTACTTATTAAGGTCATTATTTCATATATTACTGATTACCAGTTTAAAATCTTTCCTTTCCCCTTATCTTCCCATTTTAATCCTTTGCCTAGATATAGTTATGTTTGGCCTACATTTAGTGACGAGTAACTTTAATTCTGAGGTGTATAGATCTGTCTTGGAGCCTTGCCTTAGCATTGTCTAAGTCTTAGCGCATAGATGCTTTTAGCGGACTGTATAGGTACTTTTCAACGGGGTTAGTGTTACTTTAGACATATCGGGGATTGATCAACATTTGACTCCATAAAAACATCATTGTGGGGAATAGGTTAGTAATGATACCAAGAGCAAGCTATAAACCTTAAAGATATTAAAAAAATTACTAGTATAATTTCAGTTAACAATATCACCGGCAATCATGCAATGCAATCTCGCTTTCAGAACCAAACTGCCCCTAAGTTCCCTTCATTTTTCCCAAAATCAATTTCACCACATGTTTTAAGAGATCTCGTGCTTGATCATATTAGTTTCTGTGTAGCTAAAATAGTGTAGACATTTCTGCTACAGTATTCTTATCATGATAAAATTTTCTGTCTCAACCATGAACATACCCCTCATTTTGTCCTTTTATCATCAAACATTACAAAAGAGAATCATCTTACTGCTTGTAATATCCATATATATCATGAAAATTTGGTAAAAGAAGAGCATATAATTGATGACACATAATGCACAGACTACAAGCTGAAAATAGAAGTAAGGATAACACATGCACAGTATTCCCATCTTTGTTAAGTTGATTGTCACTGACCCGGGAAAACTCACCTTAGATAAGCACATTCCCATTCTGATGTTTAGAACTCTAGCAACAACAGGTGCACTGTACTCCGCTATATGATCAAAATTTATCATCACAGGTTAGAATATCCTTACATAAAACTAGCACATAATTGATAACACATAACTGATGCAAGTCGGCTGGGTGGCCAGTTTGAGATCTAAACGACCCGGTCAGCCTGCTAGTTTAAACGGTTAGGGCCGGCTTGGAGCTTGGATTCCGCAAGTTCAACTTTTATTAATCATTTAGTTAATCCGTTAATCGAGGTCGTGGCAGAGGTCAAGAGGGCATGAAAGAATTTGCCAAATCGATTATTAACCCGACTGCCCTAATTCCTTACGGGGTTTTATAAACCCTAATTCCTTACGGATTCATCGCTAGCATACCAAATCGAACACATCAAAACAGAAGAAATTAAACAAAGTAAAACACAAAATTAAACAGAAGAAATCGAACATACCAAATCGCTAGCACGGATTACGGCGGTCGGATGTCAGGGGTCGGCGGCCGGCGGTCGTCGGTCGTCGGTTAGCGGTCAGCGGTCGGCGGTCGGATGTCAGGGTCGGCGGCCGGCGGTCGTCGGTTCAGCAAGAGGCGATATCACCGTTTTCGTTTTGGGGGACGAGAGAGAATTTTGTGAGCGGTACGAGAGAATTTTGGGGAAAATGTGAAAAAAACCCTAAGTGTAGGAGGCGGGGATGCTGTATCGAAAGAATTTCGTTTTGGCGGGAAAATTATAAAACGACGGAATTAATTTTTAGGCTTGACGCGCGGGTAGATTATGTCGTCCGTGTTTTCATTTTTTTTTCAAATGACACAACTTTTATGACGCGCAAAAATGCGCGTCATCTAACCATAGAATTTTGTTAAATTTTAGTAAATACGACAGTTTTTGTTATGACGCTTGTTTTTGCGCGTCATAAATTTCTGAGTGTCATTGTTCGCGCGTCAAGGAAGGGGTTATTTCTAGTAGTGTAAGGTGTTTATATAACAAATAAGTTGTGTTTACGACCAATTATGGCCCAATATGGTGTGTTTAGTTGGGACTAATGAGTCCCACTAAGGTGTGTATATAACCAATAAGTTATGTTTAGGACCAATGATGGCCCAATAAGGTGTGTTTAGTAGGGCAATGAGGGTCGGTTAGAACCAATAAGTCCTATTAAGGTGTGTCTTATATAACCAATAAGTTGTGTTTAGGACCAATGATGGCCCAATAATGTGTGTTTAAGGGCAATGTGGGTCCGTTGGGACCAATGAGTCCTAATAAAGTGTGTATATAACCAATACGCTGTGTTTACGACCAATTATGGCCCAAAAAGGTGTGTTTAGTTGGGACCAATGAGTCCCACTAATGTGTGTATATGACCAATACGTTGTGTTTACGACCAATGATGGCACAATAAAGTGGGTTTAGGGACAATTAAGGTTAGTTGGCACCAATGAGTCCTAATAAGGTGTTTATATAACAAATAAGTTGTGTTTACGACCAATTATGGCCCAATATGGTGTGTTTAGTTGGGACTAATGAGTCCCACTAAGGTGTGTATATAACCAATAAGTTATGTTTAGGACCAATGATGGCCCAATAAGGTGTGTTTAGTAGGGCAATGAGGGTCGGTTGGGACCAATAAGTCCTAGTAAGGTGTGTCTTATATAACCAATAAGTTGTGTTTAGGACCAATGATGGCCCAATAATGTGTGTTTAAGGGCAATGAGTTTCCGTTGGGACCAATGAGTCCTAATAAAGTGTGTATATAACCAATAAGTTGTGTTTACGACCAATTATGGCCCAAAAAGGTGTGTTTAGTTAGGACCAATGAGTCCCACTAATGTGTGTATATGACCAATACGTTGTGTTTAGGACCAATGATGGCACAATAAAGTGGGTTTATGGACAATGAAGGTTAATTGGCACCAATGAGTCCTAATAAGGTGTTTATATAACAAATAAGTTGTGTTTACGACCAATTATGGCCCAATATGGTGTGTTTAGTTGGGACTAATGAGTCCCACTAAGGTGTGTATATAACCAATAAATTATGTTTAGGACCAATGATGGCCCAATAAGGTGTGTTTAGTAGGGCAATGAGGGTCGGTTAGAACCAATAAGTCCTAGTAAGGTGTGTATATAACCAATAAGTTGTGTTTAGGACCAATGATGGCCCAATAATGTGTGTTTAGTTGGGACTAATGAGTCCCACTAAGGTGTGTAAATAACCAATAAGTTGTGTTTAGGACCAATGATGGCCCAATAAGGTGTGTTTAGTAGGGCAATGAGGGTCGGTTGGGACCAATAAGTCCTAGTAAGGTGTGTCTTATATAACCAATAAGTTGTGTTTAGGACCAATGATGGCCCAATAATGTGTGTTTAAGGGCAATGAGTTTCCGTTGGGACCAATGAGTCCTAATAAAGTGTGTATATAAATAATAAGTTGTGTTTACGACCAATTATGGCCCAAAAAGGTGTGTTTAGTTAGGACCAATGAGTCCCACTAATGTGTGTATATGACCAATACGTTGTGTTTAGGACCAATGATGGCACAATAAAGTGGGTTTATGGACAATGAAGGTTAGTTGGCACCAATGAGTCCTAATAAGGTGTTTATATAACAAATAAGTTGTGTTTACGACCAATTATGGCCCAATATGGTGTGTTTAGTTGGGACTAATGAGTCCCACTAAGGTGTGTATATAACCAATAAGTTATGTTTAGGACCAATGATGGCCCAATAAGGTGTGTTTAGTAGGGCAATGAGGGTCGGTTAGAACCAATAAGTCCTAGTAAGGTGTGTCTTATATAACCAATAAGTTGTGTTTAGGACCAATGATGGCCCAATAATGTGTGTTTAAGGGCAATGTGGGTCCGTTGGGACCAATGAGTCCTAATAAAGTGTGTATATAACCAATACGTTGTGTTTACGACCAATTATGGCCCAAAAAGGTGTGTTTAGTTGGGACCAATGAGTCCCACTAATGTGTGTATATGACCAATACGTTGTGTTTACGACCAATGATGGCACAATAAAGTGGGTTTAGGGACAATTAAGGTTAGTTGGCACCAATGAGTCCTAATAAGGTGTTTATATAACAAATAAGTTGTGTTTACGACCAATTATGGCCCAATATGGTGTGTTTAGTTGGGACTAATGAGTCCCACTAAGGTGTGTATATAACCAATAAGTTATGTTTAGGACCAATGATGGCCCAATAAGGTGTGTTTAGTAGCGCAATGAGGGTCGGTTAGAACCAATAAGTCCTAGTAAGGTGTGTATATTACTAATAAGTTGTGTTTAGGACCAACGATGGCCCAATAATGTGTGTTTAGTTGGGAGTAGTGAGTCCCACTAAGGTGTGTATATAACCAATAAGTTGTGTTTAGGACCAATGATGGCCCAATAAGGTGTGTTTAGTAGGGCAATGAGGGTCGGTTGGGACCAATAAGTCCTAGTAAGGTGTGTCTTATATAAACAATAAGTTGTGTTTAGGACCAATGATGGCCCAATAATGTGTGTTTAAGGGCAAAGAGGGTCCGTTGGGACCAATGAGTCCCAATAAAGTGTGTATATAACCAGTAAGTTGTGTTTACGACCAATTATGGCCCAATATGGTGTGTTTAGTTGGGACTAATGAGTCCCACTAAGGTGTGTATATAACCAATAAATTATGTTTAGGACCAATGATGGCCCAATAAGGTGTGTTTAGTAGGGCAATGAGGGTCAGTTAGAACCAATAAGTCCTAGTAAGGTGTGTATATAACCAATAAGTTGTGTTTAGGACCAATGATGGCCCAATAATGTGTGTTTAGTTGGGACTAATGAGTCCCACTAAGGTGTGTAAATAACCAATAAGTTGTGTTTAGGACCAATGATGGCCCAATAAGGTGTGTTTAGTAGGGGAATGAGGGTCGGTTGGGACCAATAAGTCCTAGTAAGGTGTGTCTTATATAACCAATAAGTTGTGTTTAGGACCAATGATGGCCCAATAATGTGTGTTTAAGGGCAATGAGTTTCCGTTGGGACCAATGAGTCCTAATAAAGTGTGTATATAACCAATAAGTTGTGTTTACGACCAATTATGGCCCAAAAAGGTGTGTTTAGTTGGGACCAATGAGTCCCACTAATGTGTGTATATGACCAATATGTTGTGTTTACGACCAATGATGGCACAATAAAGTGGGTTTAGGGACAATGAAGGTTAGTTGGCACCAATGAGTCCTAATAAGGTGTTTATATAACAAATAAGTTGTGTTTACGACCAATTATGGCCCAATATGGTGTGTTTAGTTGGGACTAATGAGTCCCACTAAGGTGTGTATATAACCAATAAGTTATGTTTAGGACCAATGATGGCCCAATAAGGTGTGTTTAGTAGGGCAATGAGGGTCGGTTAGAACCAATAAGTCCTAGTAAGGTGTGTCTTATATAACCAATAAGTTGTGTTTAGGACCAATGATGGCCCAATAATGTGTGTTTAAGGGCAATGTGGGTCCGTTGGGACCAATGAGTCCTAATAAAGTGTGTATATAACCAATACGTTGTGTTTACGACCAATTATGGCCCAAAAAGGTGTGTTTAGTTGGGACCAATGAGTCCCACTAATGTGTGTATATGACCAATACGTTGTGTTTACGACCAATGATGGCACAATAAAGTGGGTTTAGGGACAATTAAGGTTAGTTGGCACCAATGAGTCCTAATAAGGTGTTTATATAACAAATAAGTTGTGTTTACGACCAATGATGGCCCAATATGGTGTGTTTAGTTGGGACTAATGAGTCCCACTAAGGTGTGTATATAACCAATAAGTTATGTTTAGGACCAATGATGGCCCAATAAGGTGTGTTTAGTAGCGCAATGAGGGTCGGTTAGAACCAATAAGTCCTAGTAAGGTGTGTATATTACTAATAAGTTGTGTTTAGGACCAACGATGGCCCAATAATGTGTGTTTAGTTGGGAGTAATGAGTCCCACTAAGGTGTGTATATAACCAATAAGTTGTGTTTAGGACCAATGATGGCCCAATAAGGTGTGTTTAGTAGGGCAATGAGGGTCGGTTGGGACCAATAAGTCCTAGTAAGGTGTGTCTTATATAAACAATAAGTTGTGTTTAGGACCAATGATGGCCCAATAATGTGTGTTTAAGGGCAAAGAGGGTCCGTTGGGACCAATGAGTCCCAATAAAGTGTGTATATAACCAATAAGTTGTGTTTACGACCAATTATGGCCCAATATGGTGTGTTTAGTTGGGACTAATGAGTCCCACTAAGGTGTGTATATAACCAATAAATTATGTTTAGGACCAATGATGGCCCAATAAGGTGTGTTTAGTAGGGCAATGAGGGTCAGTTAGAACCAATAAGTCCTAGTAAGGTGTGTATATAACCAATAAGTTGTGTTTAGGACCAATGATGGCCCAATAATGTGTGTTTAGTTGGGACTAATGAGTCCCACTAAGGTGTGTAAATAACCAATAAGTTGTGTTTAGGACCAATGATGGCCCAATAAGGTGTGTTTAGTAGGGCAATGAGGGTCGGTTGGGACCAATAAGTCCTAGTAAGGTGTGTCTTATATAACCAATAAGTTGTGTTTAGGACCAATGATGGCCCAATAATGTGTGTTTAAGGGCAATGAGTTTCCGTTGGGACCAATGAGTCCTAATAAAGTGTATATATAACCAATAAGTTGTGTTTACGACCAATTATGGCCCAAAAAGGTGTGTTTAGTTGGGACCAATGAGTCCCACTAATGTGTGTATATGACCAATACGTTGTGTTTACGACCAATGATGGCACAATAAAGTGGGTTTAGGGACAATGAAGGTCAGTTGGCACCAATGAGTCCTAATAAGGTTTTTATATAACCAATAAGTTGTGTTTACGAACAATTATGGCCTAATATGGTGTGTTTAGTTGGGACTAATGAGTCCCACTAAGGTGTGTATATAACCAATAAGTTATGTTTAGGACCAATGATGGCCCAATAAGGTGTGTTTAGTAGGGCAATGAGGGTCGGTTAGAACCAATAAGTCCTAGTAAGTTGTGTATATTACTAATAAGTTGTGTTTAGGACCAACGATGGCCCAATAATGTGTGTTTAGTTGGGAATAATGAGTCCCACTAAGGTGTGTATATAACCAATAAGTTGTGTTTAGGACCAATGATGGCCCAATAAGGTGTGTTTAGTAGGGCAATGAGGGTCGGTTGGGACCAATAAGTCCTAGTAAGGTGTGTCTTATATAACCAATAAGTTGTGTTTAGGACCAATGATGGCCCAATAATGTGTGTTTAAGGGCAATGAGGGTCCGTTGGGACCAATGAGTCCTAATAAAGTGTGTATATAACCAATACGTTGTGTTTACGACCAATTATGGCCCAAAAAGGTGTGTTTAGTTGGGACCAATGAGTCCCACTAATGTGTGTATATGACCAATACGTTGTGTTTACGACCAATGATGGCACAATAAAGTGGGTTTAGGGACAATTAAGGTTAGTCGGCACCAATGAGTCCTAATAAGGTGTTTATATAACAAATAAGTTGTGTTTACGACCAATTATGGCCCAATATGGTGTGTTTAGTTGGGACTAATGAGTCCCACTAAGGTGTGTATATAACCAATAAGTTATGTTTAGGACCAATGATGGCCCAATAAGGTGTGTTTAGTAGGGCAATGAGGGTCGGTTAGAACCAATAAGTCCTAGTAAGGTGTGTATATTACTAATAAGTTGTGTTTAGGAGCAACGATGGCCCAATAATGTGTGTTTAGTTGGGAGTAATGAGTCCCACTAAGGTGTGTATATAACCAATAAGTTGTGTTTAGGACCAATGATGGCCCAATAAGGTGTGTTTAGTAGGGCAATGAGGGTCGGTTGGGACCAATAAGTCCTAGTAAGGTGTGTCTTATATAAACAATAAGTTGTGTTTAGGACCAATGATGGCCCAATAATGTGTGTTTAAGGGTAAAGAGGGTCCGTTGGGACCAATGAGTCCCAATAAAGTGTGTATATAACCAATAAGTTGTGTTTAAGACCAATTATGGCCCAAAAAGGTGTGTTTAATTGGGACCAATGAGTCCCACTAATGTGTGTATATGACCAATACGTTGTGTTTAGGACCAATGAATGCACAATAAAGTGTGTTTAGTAGGGCAATGAGGGTCGGTTAGAACCAATAAGTCCTAGTAAGGTGTGTATATAACCAATAAGTTGTGTTTAGGACCAATGATGGCCCAATAATGTGTGTTTAGTTGGGACTAATGAGTCCCACTAAGGTGTGTAAATAACCAATAAGTTGTGTTTAGGACCAATGATGGCCCAATAAGGTGTGTTTAGTAGGGCAATGAGGGTCGGTTGGGACCAATAAGTCCTAGTAAGGTGTGTCTTATATAACCAATAAGTTGTGTTTAGGACCAATGATGGCCCAATAATGTGTGTTTAAGGGCAATGAGTTTCCGTTGGGACCAATGAGTCCTAATAAAGTGTATATATAACCAATAAGTTGTGTTTACGACCAATTATGGCCCAAAAAGGTGTGTTTAGTTGGGACCAATGAGTCCCACTAATGTGTGTATATGACCAATACGTTGTGTTTACGACCAATGATGGCACAATAAAGTGGGTTTAGGGACAATGAAGGTCAGTTGGCACCAATGAGTCCTAATAAGGTGTTTATATAACAAATAAGTTGTGTTTACGAACAATTATGGCCCAATATGGTGTGTTTAGTTGGGACTAATGAGTCCCACTAAGGTGTGTATATAACCAATAAGTTATGTTTAGGACCAATGATGGCCCAATAAGGTGTGTTTAGTAGGGCAATGAGGGTCGGTTAGAACCAATAAGTCCTAGTAAGTTGTGTATATTACTAATAAGTTGTGTTTAGGACCAATGATGGACCAATAATGTGTGTTTAGTTGGGAATAATGAGTCCCACTAAGGTGTGTATATAACCAATAGCAATACATGGTTATGTTACTTACCTGTTACTGGTTTGGTTAGAGTATTGCTTACACACCTTATCGGGACTCATTGGTCCCAACTGACCCTCGTTGCCCCTAAACACACCTTATTGGGCCATCAATGGTCCTAAACACAACTTATTGGTTACATACACCCCTTATCGAGTCTCATCGGTCCCAACTGACCCTCGTTGCCCCTACACACGTTATTGGGCAATCATTGGTCCTAAACACAACTTATTGGTTCCATACACACCGTATTGGGGCATCATTGGTCCCAACTGACTCTCGTTGCCCCTAAACACACCTTATTGGGCCATCATTGGTCCTAAACACAGCCTATTGGTTACATACACACCTTATTGGGACTCATTGGTCTCAACTGACCCTCGTTGCCCCTAAACACACCATATTGGTCCATCATTGGTTCTAAACACAACTTATTGGTTACATACACACCTTATTGGGACTCATTGGTCCCAACTGACCCTCGTTGCCCCTAAACACACCTTATTGGCCCATCATTGGTCCTAAACACAACTTATTGTTAACATACACACCTTATTGGGACTCATTGGTCCCAACTGACCCTCATTTCCCCTAAACACACCTTATTGGGCCATCATTAGTCCTAAACACAACTTATTGGTTACATACACACCTTATTGGTTACATACACACGTTATTGGGACTCATTGGTCCCAACTGACCCTCGTTGCCCCTAAACACACCTTATTGGGCCATCATTAGTCCTAAAGACAACTTATTGGTTACATACACACCTTATTGGTTACATACACACCTTATTGGTTACATACACACCTTATTGGTTACATACACACCTTATTGGGACTCATTGGTCTCAACTGACCCTCGTTGCCCCTAAACACACCATATTGGTCCATCATTGGTTCTAAACACAACTTATTGGTTACATACACACCTTATTGGGACTCATTGGTCCCAACTGACCCTCGTTGCCCCTAAACACACCTTATTGGCCCATCATTGGTCCTAAACACAACTTATTGTTAACATACACACCTTATTGGGACTCATTGGTCCCAACTGACCCTCATTTCCCCAAAACACACCTTATTGGGCCATCATTGGTCCTAAACACAATTTATTGGTTACATTCACACCTTATTGGGACTCATTAGTCCCAACTGACCATCTTTGCCTCTTAACACACCTTATTGGGCCATCATTGGTCCTAAACACAACTTATTGGTTACATAAAAACCTTATCGGGACTCATTTGTCCCAACTGACCCTCGTTGCCCCCTAAACTCACCTTATTAGGCCATCATTAGTTCTAAACACAACTTATTGATTACATACACACCTTATTGGGACACATTGGTCCCAACTTGACCCTCGTTGCCCCTAAACACACCTTATTGGGCCATCATTGGTCCTAAACACAACTTATTGGTTACATACACACTTTATCGGGACTCATTGGTCCCAACTGACCCTCGTTGCCCCTAAACACACCTTATTGGGCCATCAATGGTCCTAAACACAACTTATTGGTTACATACACCCCTTATCGGGTCTCATCGGTCCCAACTAACCCTCGTTGCCCCTACACACACGTTATTGGGCAATCATTGGTCCTAATCACAACTTATTCGTTCCATACACACCGTATTGGGGCATCATTGGTCCCAACTGACCCTCTTTGCCCCTAAACACACCGTATTGGGCCATCATTGGTCCTAAACACAACCTATTGGTTACATACACACCTTATTGGGACTCATTGGTCCCAACTGACCCTCGTTGCCCCTGAACACACCTTATTTGGCCATCATTGGTTCTAATCACAACTTATTGGTTACATGCACACCTTATTGGGACTCATTGGTCCCAACTGACCCTCGTTGCCCCTAAATACACCTTATTGGTCCGCCATTGGTCCTAAACACAACTTATTGGTTACATACACACCTTATTGGGACTCATTGATCCCATCTGACCCTCGTTGCCCCTAAACCCACCTTATTGGGCCATCATTGGTCCTAAACACAGCCTATTGGTTACATACAAACCTTATCGGGACTCATTTGTCCCAACTGACCCTCGTTGCCCCCTAAACACACCCTATTAGGCCATCATTAGTTCTAAACACAACTTATTGATTACATACACACCTTATTGGGACACATTGGTCCCAACTGACCCTCGTTGCCCCTAAACACACCTTATTGGGCCATCATGGGTCCTAAACACAACTTATTGGTTACATACACACCTTATCGGGACTCATTGGTCCCAACTGACCCTCGTTGCCCCTAAACACACCTTATTGGGCCATCAATGGTCCTAAACACAACTTATTGGTTACATACACCCCTTATCGAGTCTCATCGGTCCCAACTGACCCTCGTTGCCCCTACACACGTTATTGGGCAATCATTGGTCCTAAACACAACTTATTGGTTCCATACACACCGTATTGGGGCATCATTGGTCCCAACTGACTCTCGTTGCCCCTAAACACACCTTATTGGGCCATCATTGGTCCTAAACACAGCCTATTGGTTACATACACACCTTATTGGGACTCATTGGTCTCAACTGACCCTCGTTGCCCCTAAACACACCATATTGGTCCATAATTGGTTCTAAACACAACTTATTGGTTACATACACACCTTATTGGGACTCATTGGTCCCAACTGACCCTCGTTGCCCCTAAACACACCTTATTGGCCCATCATTGGTCCTAAACACAACTTATTGTTAACATACACACCTTATTGGGACTCATTGGTCCCAACTGACCCTCATTTCCCCAAAACACACCTTATTGGGCCATCATTAGTCCTAAACACAACTTATTGGTTACATACACACCTTATTGGTTACATACACACGTTATTGGGACTCATTGGTCCCAACTGACCCTCGTTGCCCCTAAACACACCTTATTGGGCCATCATTAGTCCTAAAGACAACTTATTGGTTACATACACACCTTATTGGTTACATACACACCTTATTGGTTACATACACACCTTATTGGTTACATACACACCTTATTGGGACTCATTGGTCTCAACTGACCCTCGTTGCCCCTAAACACACCATATTGGTCCATCATTGGTTCTAAACACAACTTATTGGTTACATACACACCTTATTGGGACTCATTGGTCCCAACTGACCCTCGTTGCCCCTAAACACACCTTATTGGCCCATCATTGGTCCTAAACACAACTTATTGTTAACATACACACCTTATTGGGACTCATTGGTCCCAACTGACCCTCATTTCCCCAAAACACACCTTATTGGGCCATCATTGGTCCTAAACACAATTTATTGGTTACATTCACACCTTATTGGGACTCATTAGTCCCAACTGACCATCTTTGCCTCTTAACACACCTTATTGGGCCATCATTGGTCCTAAACACAACTTATTGGTTACATAAAAACCTTATCGGGACTCATTTGTCCCAACTGACCCTCGTTGCCCCCTAAACTCACCTTATTAGGCCATCATTAGTTCTAAACACAACTTATTGATTACATACACACCTTATTGGGACACATTGGTCCCAACTGACCCTCGTTGCCCCTAAACACACCTTATTGGGCCATCATTGGTCCTAAACACAACTTATTGGTTACATACACACTTTATCGGGACTCATTGGTCCCAACTGACCCTCGTTGCCCCTAAACACACCTTATTGGGCCATCAATGGTCCTAAACACAACTTATTGGTTACATACACCCCTTATCGGGTCTCATCGGTCCCAACTGACCCTCGTTGCCCCTACACACACGTTATTGGGCAATCATTGGTCCTAATCACAACTTATTCGTTCCATACACACCGTATTGGGGCATCATTGGTCCCAACTGACCCTCTTTGCCCCTAAACACACCGTATTGGGCCATCATTGGTCCTAAACACAACCTATTGGTTACATACACACCTTATTGGGACTCATTGGTCCCAACTGACCCTCGTTGCCCCTGAACACACCTTATTTGGCCATCATTGGTTCTAATCACAACTTATTGGTTACATGCACACCTTATTGGGACTCATTGGTCCCAACTGACCCTCGTTGCCCCTAAATACACCTTATTGGTCCGCCATTGGTCCTAAACACAACTTATTGGTTACATACACACCTTATTGGGACTCATTGATCCCATCTGACCCTCGTTGCCCCTAAACACACCTTATTGGGCCATCATTGGTCCTAAACACAGCCTATTGGTTACATACAAACCTTATCGGGACTCATTTGTCCCAACTGACCCTCGTTGCCCCCTAAACACACCCTATTAGGCCATCATTAGTTCTAAACACAACTTATTGATTACATACACACCTTATTGGGACACATTGGTCCCAACTGACCCTCGTTGCCCCTAAACACACCTTATTGGGCCATCATGGGTCCTAAACACAACTTATTGGTTACATACACACCTTATCGGGACTCATTGGTCCCAACTGACCCTCGTTGCCCCTAAACACACCTTATTGGGCCATCAATGGTCCTAAACACAACTTATTGGTTACATACACCCCTTATCGAGTCTCATCGGTCCCAACTGACCCTCGTTGCCCCTACACACGTTATTGGGCAATCATTGGTCCTAAACACAACTTATTGGTTCCATACACACCGTATTGGGGCATCATTGGTCCCAACTGACTCTCGTTGCCCCTAAACACACCTTATTGGGCCATCATTGGTCCTAAACACAACCTATTGGTTACATACACACCTTATTGGGACTCATTGGTCTCAACTGACCCTCGTTGCCCCTAAACACACCATATTGGTCCATCATTGGTTCTAAACACAACTTATTGGTTACATACACACCTTATTGGGACTCATTGGTCCCAACTGACCCTCGTTGCCCCTAAACACACCTTATTGGCCCATCATTGGTCCTAAACACAACTTATTGTTAACATACACACCTTATTGGGACTCATTGGTACCAACTGACCCTCATTTCCCCAAAACACACCTTATTGGGCCATCATTGGTCCTAAACACAATTTATTGGTTACATTCACACCTTATTGGGACTCATTAGTCCCAACTGACCATCTTTGCCTCTTAACACACCTTATTGGGCCATCATTGGTCCTAAACACAACTTATTGGTTACATAAAAACCTTATCGGGACTCATTTGTCCTAACTGACCCTCGTTGCCCCCTAAACTCACCTTATTAGGCCATCATTAGTTCTAAACACAACTTATTGATTACATACACACCTTATTGGGACACATTGGTCCCAACTTGACCCTCGTTGCCCCTAAACACACCTTATTGGGCCATCATTGGTCCTAAACACAACTTATTGGTTACATACACACTTTATCGGGACTCATTGGTCCCAACTGACCCTCGTTGCCCCTAAACACACCTTATTGGGCCATCAATGGTCCTAAACACAACTTATTGGTTACATACACCCCTTATCGGGTCTCATCGGTCCCAACTAACCCTCGTTGCCCCTACACACACGTTATTGGGCAATCATTGGTCCTAATCACAACTTATTCGTTCCATACACACCGTATTGCGGCATCATTGGTCCCAACTGACCCTCTTTGCCCCTAAACACACCGTATTGGGCCATCATTGGTCCTAAACACAACCTATTGGTTACATACACACCTTATTGGGACTCATTGGTCCCAACTGACCCTCGTTGCCCCTGAACACACCTTATTTGGCCATCATTGGTTCTAATCACAACTTATTGGTTACATGCACACCTTATTGGGACTCATTGGTCCCAACTGACCCTCGTTGCCCCTAAATACACCTTATTGGTCCGCCATTGGTCCTAAACACAACTTATTGGTTACATACACACCTTATTGGGACTCATTGATCCCATCTGACCCTCGTTGCCCCTAAACCCACCTTATTGGGCCATCATTGGTCCTAAACACAGCCTATTGGTTACATACAAACCTTATCGGGACTCATTTGTCCCAACTGACCCTCGTTGCCCCCTAAACACACCCTATTAGGCCATCATTAGTTCTAAACACAACTTATTGATTACATACACACCTTACTGGGACACATTGGTCCCAACTGACCCTCGTTGCCCCTAAACACACCTTATTGGGCCATCATGGGTCCTAAACACAACTTATTGGTTACATACACACCTTATCGGGACTCATTGGTCCCAACTGACCCTCGTTGCCCCTAAACACACCTTATTGGGCCATCAATGGTCCTAAACACAACTTATTGGTTACATACACCCCTTATCGAGTCTCATCGGTCCCAACTGACCCTCGTTGCCCCTACACACGTTATTGGGCAATCATTGGTCCTAAACACAACTTATTGGTTCCATACACACCGTATTGGGGCATCATTGGTCCCAACTGACTCTCGTTGCCCCTAAACACACCTTATTGGGCCATCATTGGTCCTAAACACAGCCTATTGGTTACATACACACCTTATTGGGACTCATTGGTCTCAACTGACCCTCGTTGCCCCTAAACACACCATATTGGTCCATAATTGGTTCTAAACACAACTTATTGGTTACATACACACCTTATTGGGACTCATTGGTCCCAACTGACCCTCGTTGCCCCTAAACACACCTTATTGGCCCATCATTGGTCCTAAACACAACTTATTGTTAACATACACACCTTATTGGGACTCATTGGTCCCAACTGACCCTCATTTCCCCAAAACACACCTTATTGGGCCATCATTAGTCCTAAACACAACTTATTGGTTACATACACACCTTATTGGTTACATACACACGTTATTGGGACTCATTGGTCCCAACTGACCCTCGTTGCCCCTAAACACACCTTATTGGGCCATCATTAGTCCTAAAGACAACTTATTGGTTACATACACACCTTATTGGTTACATACACACCTTATTGGTTACATACACACCTTATTGGTTACATACACACCTTATTGGGACTCATTGGTCTCAACTGACCCTCGTTGCCCCTAAACACACCATATTGGTCCATCATTGGTTCTAAACACAACTTATTGGTTACATACACACCTTATTGGGACTCATTGGTCCCAACTGACCCTCGTTGCCCCTAAACACACCTTATTGGCCCATCATTGGTCCTAAACACAACTTATTGTTAACATACACACCTTATTGGGACTCATTGGTCCCAACTGACCCTCATTTCCCCAAAACACACCTTATTGGGCCATCATTGGTCCTAAACACAATTTATTGGTTACATTCACACCTTATTGGGACTCATTAGTCCCAACTGACCATCTTTGCCTCTTAACACACCTTATTGGGCCATCATTGGTCCTAAACACAACTTATTGGTTACATAAAAACCTTATCGGGACTCATTTGTCCCAACTGACCCTCGTTGCCCCCTAAACTCACCTTATTAGGCCATCATTAGTTCTAAACACAACTTATTGATTACATACACACCTTATTGGGACACATTGGTCCCAACTGACCCTCGTTGCCCCTAAACACACCTTATTGGGCCATCATTGGTCCTAAACACAACTTATTGGTTACATACACACTTTATCGGGACTCATTGGTCCCAACTGACCCTCGTTGCCCCTAAACACACCTTATTGGGCCATCAATGGTCCTAAACACAACTTATTGGTTACATACACCCCTTATCGGGTCTCATCGGTCCCAACTGACCCTCGTTGCCCCTACACACACGTTATTGGGCAATCATTGGTCCTAATCACAACTTATTCGTTCCATACACACCGTATTGGGGCATCATTGGTCCCAACTGACCCTCTTTGCCCCTAAACACACCGTATTGGGCCATCATTGGTCCTAAACACAACCTATTGGTTACATACACACCTTATTGGGACTCATTGGTCCCAACTGACCCTCGTTGCCCCTGAACACACCTTATTTGGCCATCATTGGTTCTAATCACAACTTATTGGTTACATGCACACCTTATTGGGACTCATTGGTCCCAACTGACCCTCGTTGCCCCTAAATACACCTTATTGGTCCGCCATTGGTCCTAAACACAACTTATTGGTTACATACACACCTTATTGGGACTCATTGATCCCATCTGACCCTCGTTGCCCCTAAACACACCTTATTGGGCCATCATTGGTCCTAAACACAGCCTATTGGTTACATACAAACCTTATCGGGACTCATTTGTCCCAACTGACCCTCGTTGCCCCCTAAACACACCCTATTAGGCCATCATTAGTTCTAAACACAACTTATTGATTACATACACACCTTATTGGGACACATTGGT